>VDFB02066325.1:0-23380 GCA_007258455.2 Sequoia sempervirens
CACCAAGTAAGAAGTCATATAGAATTTCAATGTGGAAGGAGCATTGATCAACTGCTCATGTATTTCATCACTGATTTATTTGCCCCAGTCAATTTGTACCTTTTGTCTTCTTATAATCCTGATGTATTCATACATCCAATCGTGAAAAGTGGATGATTCTGGCAAGCCTTTCACTCTGCTTAAAAATGTGATCATATCTTTGACGTCATCCTTGAAATCGCTTTGCAGGAGTCCCTTTGACCATCTAGAAATAGATTGCCTAGGCTTCTTTTACCATTGAGCATTTATCAGGTTTTTAGCCTTGTTGGGATCAGCGTCAAAGACCTCTTATGCTTTTTGCATAGAAATATCAATGTATTTTTCCATTTGAGGAACCTTAAACACAATGTCAAAGAAATCAGGGTTGAGTCTTAGAATCTTATGCCCAGAAGAATCGATCACACTTCTACTTTCTCTGATGTAGTGAGATGCCACTTGAAGAACAAACTCTGTATTGTGTGTAGCTATAGGGAACATTGCTACCAAATGAAGGTTGTTATGTACAATTGCTCTCATTGAATCAGGAAGAGGCTTCATCTTTGTTTGCTTCACAAAATCAACCAAGTCCTAATGACCAACCTCCGTGTCTTTTATCTCTTCCACCTTAGAGACCACTACAGTCAGCGGATAGACACCTGTATATTTGTACTTCATTTTTCCTTTTGCTTTCGAAGAAGACAGAGGTTTACTGACAGTCATCAGAAACAACTGGAACTTTGATAACTCAAACTTTGAAAATCTTTGAAATGAGACCGCAAGGTGTTGAGTCAGAACAAACATTAGTCGTTAGGTAGCATGGGGATGCACAAAATGAGCAACGATGATGGGAAAGCATGAAGAGAATGACAAGGCATGCAAAATGATGCACAAAATGGAAGGAGCAAGGTTCAGGGGTAAATCAGGTGAGTTTGAAATTTCATTTGGAAAAAATTATAAAAAGTGTAAGGGCACTAAAATTCAGCGCCCTTACATTTTTGGAAATTCAGGTTTTGATGCAGGGGCACTAAAAAATAGCACTCCTGCACTTTTCATACTTAGTTTATAATTCAAAATGATAGGGCGCTAAATTTTAGCGCTTCTACATCTGAGACATGTTTTAAGAAAACGGATGTAATGGTGCTTAAAAATATCGCTTGGGATTTCTTTGTGACATGAAACGCATGAATTCAAAAATTGTTTGTCTGTAAGGAGTTGCAATTAAAGTTTGTTTCATCGCTATTTGCAAATGTGGATATGGCCAAGGAATTCTACTCACAAAGTATGAATTTCTTCTTCTGGTTTGCACCAAAACACGATTGAAAGGGCGGCGAGGAAAGACAAAGACACACAAAAACGTTGGAGCAAATAGCAAGAGAAATGCTTTGGAGAACAAAATGCAAGAGTTCCATTGCGTGAGGGTAAGAGGAAAAACGTGAGTAAGAGGGGAAAGCCACGCAAAAACGCCATGAAAAGGAGGCAAGCGAAGAATAGGCAAGATCCAAAATGTGAAGGGAGAGAGAGAGAAAACATGTGATGGAGAAAACAAAAACGCATGGGAAGAAAACAAAGAGAAACGTGTATGTAAATATTAGAAATATACAAAAATGAATGGAGAATAAAGAGAAGGAAAGGGTAACAACTTACCAAGATGAAACGCGTAAAACGCAGGAGAGAAGCTTCGAATTTTTCTAAAACGTGATTGTAGCTTGAGAAGAACTCGCCGAGCAAGAAGAAAGGAACAAAGACCATAAAAAATGAAAATGGCGAAATAAAACACTTTTAAGTGAAAGAGAAAATTGAAAACCTAACTCAAGTCGAGCAATAAATTTAGGCACGAAAAGTGGCATGATTGATGAAAAATGTGAAAAACATGAAGATACGCGCTAGGGCCAGAAAATCATTAAGTGTGAGAAAAAAGTGTAATAGCACACTTTTTTAGCGCTATTACATTTTTTGGAAATTCACTTTCATGTAAGGGCACTAAAATTTAGCGCCCCTGCACTTTTCATACTTAGCAAAATTTTGGCTTGAGAGCAGGAGCACACTTTTTTAGTGCAACTGCATCTTTCGCAATTTGCTAAGTACGAACAGTGAGACTTCGCGAAGGGGCTCATTTCGAAGGTCTTCACGAGGCGAACATGGGGGAATGCTTGAATTGAATATTCGAGGCTTTGGAATGCATTTCAAGGTGGTTTGAAAATCACTTCGTTATGCGTACTTGAACTTCACGAATCCTAGGAAATGACAAGTTTCGTAGGGGGTTATCCATGGAACGAGCGCTGCTAGATTCCATGATAACACATTAGATTTCTTTTGTCACTTGCAACAGCATATGACTTAAAGATTGAACAAATGGATGTGAAGACAATGTTTCTTCATGGTGATCTTGAAGAAGAAATTTATATGTCCCAGCCTGAGCACTTTGTGGAGAAAGGCAAAGAAAAACTGGTTTGCAAGTTGAAAAAATCTCTGTATGGATTAAAGCAATCTCCTAGAATGTGGTACCAGAAGTTTGACACTTTTATTTTGTCATTGGGATTTGTAAGATCAAAATATGATCATTATGTGTATTACAAAGTTGAAAGTGATCGAGTTCTTATTATTGCTCTCTATGTTGATGATATGTTGTTCATAGGCAATAGTAAGTTAATGTTTTTTGATCTAAAATCTCAGTTATCTACAAAGTTTGAAATGAAATATCTTGGTGCAGCAAGGTATATTCTGGGAATGGAAATAACTAGGGACAGGAAGAGTAGAAAACTTTGGCTAAGTCAGAGTAAGTATATTAAGACTGTTCTGGAGAGATTTTGTATGATTGGTTGCAAGCAGCTAGTTGTTCCAGTTTTGCAGGGAACGAAGCTATCTATTGAAGACTGTCCAAAATATCCTACTGAGATGGAGGACATGACCAGTGTGCCCTATGCTAGTGTGGTTGGCAGTCTAATGTATGCAATGGTCTGTACAAGGCCAGACATGGCCCAAACAGTGGGAGTACTTAGTCGATTTATGGCTAATCCTAGAAGGTCACATTGGGATGCTGTGAAAAGAGTATTCAGATATTTGAAGGGCACTTTTGAATATGCATTGTGTTACCATGGCAGCTTGGTTGAATCACAAAGGACTCTCAGCATTCGAGGCTATGTGGATTTTGATTGGGCAGGGGACATTGACAGCAGAAGATCTACCAGTGGATATATTTTCATGATGAATGGTGGTGCAGTGAGTTGGATGAGTAAGCGACAGGCTGTAGTTGCTTTGTTCACTATAGAGGCAGAATACATGGCAGCAACACATGCCTGTAAAGAAGCAATTTGGTTAAAACATTTGTGTTCTAACATTGGTTTTGATGCAGGGCAAATAACAATTTACTGTGACAGTCAGAGTGCTATTTTTTTGGCAAAAAATCCTACTTTCCATGTCAGGCTGAAACATATAGATGTACAGTATCATTTTGTACGAGATATGGTGGAGGATGGAAAGGCCTCTTTAGAAAAAGTGGATACTCTAAAGAATGTTGTAGATGCATTGACGAAGCTAGTGTGCACAGAAAAGTTCAGGTGGTGTGCCAATTCAATGGGCCTCAATGCCCATGAATTTCAGTAGTTTTGTTGTGCTCTAGAGGTGCCTATGTGATCTTCGTCAAGTGGGAGATTGTTGGAATTGTGTGCCTCAATCTCACAGGCTAAAACCTCTAAGTAAGCATGGTCGCTGTGACTACTGAGATGTCTGGCCGATCTACCTCTAATCTTAATCTGTTAGCTTGTCGGTATGACTTCTAGAATCTCTCAGCGATTGGCATAACCTGAGCCTTCAGCGTAACTTGGATAGTCGAAATGATGTTTCAGCGACGGTAGAAAGTCTGGCCGATATCGGCATGACCCTTGGTCTGTCTGGCCGAAGTAGCAATCGGTGTGACTTGCCTCTATCGGAATGAGTCTTAGCGTCGGGAGAAGTCTTGCCGATGGAACTATCCTATTGATAGTTGTTGTGACTTTGGCTGATGGTGTTTGGTCGAAGAGACTCTTAGCGAGGGATATTATCGGTGTGACTTGTTGTGTTTGATGTAACCCTCTGCCGAGTGGCTTAGTCTGTCCGACAGGTTATTCGTATTCGATGTCGGGGATACTCTGGGCGACAAGTGGTTTTGGTGAGAGGTGTGACTTTGGAGACTCTTGGTGACAGATGATTGTCTTGCTGATGGTATGGTCTGTTGTCGGTATGACTCCTAGTGAAGGTTGGACTCGGGGTGACTTGGAACCTGCGGGGTGACTCTTAGCGACAGCCTAAGTCTTGCCAACGGATGTTCATATCAGTATGACTTGAGGGCTCATTATGACTCACAATGACTAGCGATTGTCTGGGTGATGGGTCTATTGAGGATATCGGTGAAAGGTCTTGTCGATCTTGCCAATAGAGTAAGTCTTGCCGATGGGAGTGTTGATGTCGATGTGACTTTTAAACTCGTTTTGATCTCCTACTGATAGCAATGACTCCTGTCGATAGCGTTGGATGTGTAATCGATCTTGTGGCATTGGGGAGACACGGTTAGTGTCTCACGGACATGCGAATACTATTTGAACACCTTTGACCGATTGGAAGACTATCCTACATGGTGTGTCTTCGACAAATCAGAGGAAGCTGAAGGCGAACCATTGGCGGTTAGACTGTTGCGGTCATTCATGTGAGGAAGATCAACAGATCATGAACGACATGGATATACCCTAAAATTGATGATGATGTTCGGTTTGATGAATAGTTCGATGGGTGATCAGTGTGTGTGAATTCAATTAAGAGTGCATTGTCGATGAGATGTTTTGTACAAGGTTGATCATTGAATCTGCTGCTGTAAATTGACATCAAAAAGATAAGTCTGATCTTTGTATGCAATTTCCATTACTGTAATACAAAGAGGCTTTTCTTGGTGTGCTGGGTTTTTTTCTCGTAAGGGTTTTCCCACGTAAATTTGGTGTTCATCTATGTATGTTAATTTCTCTTTTTCAGTTATTTCTTTCTTGAGTATCTTAATTGGACTGTAATTGAAAATTTAAAGTCACCTCTGCATTCTTTCTTGAGGTTTTGACATTAGGAGAGTTAGTTATGCACCTTAGCTTTCCTTACATTTTGTATGTACATAATCATATCTATAGCAGATATATTGTGAATATTGAGTGATTATAAAGCAGAGCAGTGTTTTGTATTCAGAGATTCAAAGGAACTGAATCTGGCACAAGGAGGGTGCATTTTTCATCAATTCACATTTTGGTTGTGTGGCCAGCCATTTATGTTTGTATCTACCTTTTTGTGGTTGTGATCCCTATTGGATAGTGTGTCTCGGTAGTGAGCCTCCATAATATCTTATAACTAGTTATAATATATTGTGAACTAATTCTCACTGTGGTTTTTCCCTTTTTGGGTTTCCACATTAAAGTACTAGTGTTCTTGTCTCATGTGATCTTGTGATTGTTTCATTTTTTCATTCATTGTTGTAGTTAGATATGTTTTGTTAATTGGATGGATTATGATCAAATGATTTAATAAAATATTGATTCACCCCCCCCTTCTCAGTATTTTGGGCTAGAAAAACATCAAGGAGGATCTTTGGTTCAAGTATAACATGCATGAGAATCCATTTAAAAGATGACTTAGTCCAAATTGTCACACTCTAATTTGACAGAGGTTTAGACAAGAGATGTTTCCAATTTTATTTGTGATTTTACCATGCTTTGTGGGGGGTTAGATTTTTTCTATGATTTTAGCACCAAAAAATTCCCATGGTTTTATCACATGGATTTAGAAATCAATTATGGTTTTTTGTTATGAGTTTAGCTATATATTGGATACTTAAAATGAAAATGATATAGACTTGTTGCTTTCTAAGGGATATGTTGTTAGATTTCATCCACAATTGATCTCTTACTATTCATACTTATAACATTGTGGTGTGGCTATGGATATATGTCTAACATGCTACTAAATTATTCACAAGTTGCAAAGAATGTGTTAGAGATAGGAAATATGCTATTGGATTAACTCCAAAAACTAGTGGCAATCTCCTCTTTCTCCTAATAAAGCATTAATTGTCTATGAATGTATTGTAACTATTTTTTTTGTTGAATAATATGTTGGGTGTGATTTTGAAGGCTAGGTTTTATCCCAAAAGGGTTTTCCTAGGGTCTCATGTTATGTTTTTTTAGTAATATTTCTTTTAAACTAAACTTACTTGCATTTCTTTTATCATAGGATTAATGTAGGAAATGTGTGCTTCCTCTTTATCGGTAGAGTTCCTTTCATTTAGTACTCTAACTTTATCTTTGAAGTTTATAGTACTCAAAGTGCACAATAAAATTCCCTTCCATTTATATCAAATATTAGTTTTGGCTATATGAGGGTTCTCCTTCCTTGTGATATTAATGCTTGTTTAAGTGGAAGATTTAACATATAGTTGATCTTGTTTTTAGTAACAGTGAATGGAAACACAAATAAATGGAGATTGAGATTCTAGTTTAGATAATTTGGTTGTGTAGTTGTTTGTAGTTGTGCAAATGATCCATGGGTTGCATGTCATTGCATGCATGTTCTATGGTTTTGCTAAGCAAATGATTCTAATTTCAATAAAATAATAATAAGATAATTTTCAAACATAAACTATAGAAAGTATGTATTGGGATTTTAGACATGCTAATACCAAGAAAGAAGACCCAATCAACATTCATATATTAAGAAAAAAAGTGATCTCCAAATAAATTCAGCTAAAGAATGAAAATTAATAGCACCTTCAAAGTTTCAACTCAACTTAGACAACCAAATGACACAACCACCGCCATGGATATCTCATCTCCCTAGTGATGAAGACAACTTTCCTGACTTCAAAGGCAATTCACATAGCTTCTCTAGTGTCAAAGTTATCCATAATATTAGTTATTAGACAAATACCAATGCCACCACACACTCTTGTTGACTCTAGCTTCGCACTTAACGCTCCCACAATCATGCCTTCAGAGGTGGATAAAGTTATAACACTGCTAGAAAACTACATATGTCCATCATGGGTAACGTCCTAGTTAAATTGTGATATGATAAGCGAACTGGGGTTTGAAGGGAGTATCATCCAAGAGAGTGATATGTTAAGGGTAGATGGTATTATTAATGTAGGAGGAATAGGTGGTCAAATTTATGAGAGGATGCCACATAAGTCAATTCTTCACTTGAGCTATTGGCTCTCTACGTGATCAGACCAAGGTATTTACCAAGGACAAGAACAAACTCTAAAAGAAATTTAGTATATCTTTTCCTAGCTTACTTTTTCTGGGGACATCATTTAGCGCCTGACAGTATTAACGAAAATTCTTTCCACTTTGCAGTCTACAATGTCACTCCTAGTACCAGTCATGAATGGAAGTGGAATCGATCCATGTGAGGGAATTTTGACGGATTACCTAATTTCCCTCTCTTGGCTTGAAGGTAATCTTGAATGAATGAACTGTGTGCAACAGATCAAAGCAGATTACAGACCATGTATGGGTGCACCATTACAGGGAAGGTAGAAGTAGTTTAAAGGCTTGGAGAATGATGCTTTTATTTTAATGAATATCTTTGGAACTAGGTAAAAATTTCTTTTTTGGGATTGCAGTTGCTATTTGGCATGCTATTCTGTTAATTGCCACCACCAGACTATCAATTAAGATTTGTAATGTTGTTTTTAATTTTTCATTGAAGACTTATATGTTACTATTATGTTTTCTTTTTCAGATAGCAAATAAGTTAATGTCTATCGATCACTTGTTCGACTATATTTGCATGGCTTCATTTGGAAATTGCAACTCTTCCATTGGTTTTTATATGTTTTTTAAAAGATTATATCTATTATATATGAGCTATAATGTTATTACGTGGTTCATGTTGAATTAGAGTATATTCATAGTATCTTGATTTTAGCGTGTATGGTATTTGTTATATTAAACCATCTTTGAAGTTTTGCTTTAGATTTATATCATGTTGATAAAAAATTTAACAGATTTGTTTTTTCCTCGATGAAAAGTGTCAAGGCCATTATCTATTTATATTAAGAAAAAAGTTTACGACAACATCTATAAATTGGATGACAGTAGTTACAGAGGAGAAAAACTACATAGAAGAAGAGAAGCAACAAAATCAACCTTCATAGCTGTCACTAGAGCTAACACCATCAACCCCATCAACTATTGTAGGAAGAGAAGAGAGGAAGGTGGAGTCTTTCCACATGTTTGAGAAAAATATGAAGAGAATTAAATAAAATCAAGGTATCAACCATTGTCATCAGAGATGGGTTCTTGTGAACCACTGTTTGTGAAGCATGGGTCAATGGGTTTGACTCGTAAAACTACATGATTGAATCTTGATATTGATATCACAATTTGACATGCTGTAAAAAATATCTCCTACTCATCAATCAATCTTCTCCCTAAAATGATCCATATTGAGAAAAGACTCAATAGGAGAATCACAGATGAGGCCACACTTCATAATTGATAGGCCAAAGAAGTAGCAGAAGTAGAAGTTGGGTCATCTTTAGCAAAGACACCACCCACTAGAGCCGAACCGAGAGCCAAACTATAATAATCCAGCACAGAATCTAGAGAAGAAACCAAAATATGAAAGGTTGAATGTAGTTACCAGCCAACAATTTTACCATTTCCTTGTTATGCAGAATGTCCATGCAATTTGATAAGAACACAGAAGCCACTTATGAGAACAAATCATTGTTAATTCGAGCCAACCAGTCATGGCCCAGTTCCCACCATAGCACGAATTGCTTCTTCCACCGAGACACGAGGGAAAAAGAAAGCATGACCAAGCTTCTCTCTGTTGAATGGAAACTCATCTCTACACTCCCCGAAACAAATGGGAAGAGGAATCCTCCACTGAAAGTCCATCGCCCACCACTCAACCAACCAGCAAAGACAAAGTAGGACAAGGGCTGCCCAAATTTCTTCAAATCTACTAAGGAAAGATCTAAATCATGGCGAGAGATAATATGTCACATGCTCAGAATCTTGGAAACAAACTGAAGTACCTTTTTCATCAGAGAGGCACAAGCCAAATCTATGAATTTGAACTAAGGTACTTGTGCCAATAGGAAAATGCAAGCCAAATCCATGTAGAAATAAAGAAATTTTGTGGAAGGCACAAAGAAGACGGAAACTTTTGCCAAGTGGAAAGCCAAATGGAAGAGAGAGGCGCCGCACAAATCCACCAAAAGAAGGAAAATAGAGGCACAAGAGACAAGTACTTGGGAGGAATCCAAGTACAAACATGATGCAATAGAAAACACAAATTTTAAAAGTAAAACCCATTAGTAGTCACAACAAGGATGTGGTAAATGGAGGCCACATCCACATAATTGGCTAGAGTTGCAAGGAGAAACTGCCAAGTATGGATAACACACGCTCTGCGTAAGTACAAGTCAAAGGGAACTTTATGGCTTCCAAAAACGCAGAAGGCTTTGTAGGAAAAATAGGTGACGATGGCTTCACTTTAAGATTTCCAAAGTAACCTTTATCAATATCAATAGCTTTATTTCCAAGACGGTTTACTAATCCATTTGCCTCCCTAAAGCAATGGAGACACTCATAATAATCAAATTTCTCAAAGGAATCCTTAGTTGTTTTACATCATATAAGCCAATTTTCAAAGAATTAATTTTATCAACATTGAACCACCATCTATTATAATATTTTGAAAGCCCTCTTTAAGAGCTAGATCTAATCTTAATATAAGGTCCTCTATTTTAGCTTCATTATTTGTACCCATCTAAAGTTTTTTTAAGCAACAACAATTAATTTCCTATTAGATCTACAAACAACACACCTCGCACTAGAGACCTCAAGGTTTCTTCTAGAGGCCCCATCAAAATTTATTGATGCAGGAGCATCTAGGGGTACTAGTAATCTTGCATCACCAAAAAATATTGCTATTTTATTCTTGTTGTTTTCAATAAGGGCTAAGGTGTGTCAAAAATAAATATTTTGATTTGCGATAATGTGATTTTTCTTTGTGGTGATATGTAAATGCAATTTTTGGAGAAAATATGCTAAGATAAATGTTTCCAAGGCATTTAAATTAGAATAATCTCTTTGGGGCATCCATTTCTAGGTGTGGACCACTTGGGGTGCATGTGCTTGCATGTTCAATTGCATGTCTTGCATGTATTTGCATGTTTGTGCCACAAGCGATGCATGTTGGTGCATGTTAATATTGTTAAACACCCAAAATACTGAGAGTGAAGGGGGGATGAATCAGTATTCTATTAAACCATTTGGCTATAAACCATCCAATAATTATAACATATCTAACTATAATTATGAATGAAGACATGAAAGAGATCACAACATCACATGACACAAACACTAGGATTTTTATGTGGAAAACTCAAAGGGAAAAACCACGGTGAGGATTAGCTCACATTATATTACAACTGGTTATAAGATATTAAAAGGGCTCACTGCCAAGACACACTATCCTTGAAAGGATCACAGCCTAAAATGATTACAAAATAGAGTGTGGCTCATTGTCAAGAAGTCAATTGATGGAATACACCTTCCATGTGCTAAATTTAGTTCAAATGAAGCTTTGAAATGTAAATTCTTGCTCTGCATTGTAGTCACTCAACATACATTGCAATTCTTCTTTGATACTAATCTTTTACATACAAATTCATAAGTCTACACTATATCAAACTACCACACCTCTTCTTCTGTTATTTTATTACATACAACACAAGAATGTTACATATATATCCTACCACATTTGCATGCATCAATTAGGTCAGCCTAATTAGATGTGCACATACTTAAGTCAAAATTAGTTGTCAGTTCAAAAATTGAAACAAAACTTCTTTCTCTCAAACCAAAACATACAAGGCATGATTTAGGTCGACACAAACCCGAAAAAAGATCTCTTTGAAATCTACAAATCATATTAATCTTCATACCACACACTTAAGTAAAAGTCAACCAGAAGAAAGATTTGATCACAGAATAGGCCAAACTGACTAACATCAATCAACTATACGAACATATGAGTGTGTGCCATTTGGAACATGTGTAGTGTTGACACTTGTAAACCATCTTCCAAAAATGTAAAGACTGAATCAAAATAGTAGAGGAATGTGGATCAAATAACTCATAATACTCTGGACAATTATAAGCAGAAAATTGTATGTTGAACTTCAATTATTTATATCTTTCAATGTGTGCAACCAAAATCACTAAAAACTTGTTCACAAATGTACTTAATAGTTTTAAATAACATACTAAAATTGCATAGGGCGATCTTCTAACATGAGCAATTCCTGGCCAAATTACTGGATCAAGGTAACACAAACACTTTACTAAATTAGACAAAACTATGAATCAAACAATGTTGGCATCAATGACAACACACCAGAGGGTTTCTTCTCCATTCTTTCAACAATCTCCCTCTTTGTCATTGATGGCAACATGTGCCATAAATGAATCTTCAAAATTGTGAGCTCAAACTGTGCGAACTCCCCCTTTCAAATATACACCAAAGTTTCTCCACAACTTCTCCCAAAACTTAAAAACCTCTCCCTTTAAAGTTCCAAAACTTCTCCCCCTTTGACATCAAGGGCAAAGGGTGTTCCAGTGATAAACTTACAAAAAGAAAAGGAACTAAAATAAAAAAGGAAAAAAAATGTAAGGAACATTTAACCGGAACTAGGGGCACCTTCTAATTCCTTGAGAATGGCTTTCTAAATAGGTTTTTTGTCATCCCAGACCCCCTTCACTCTAACAAGCATTTTATGCATTGATTCCAACTCTGCCAGTCTCTCCTCTCCTTCTTCTGAGTAGATAGATTAAGATTTATTTTTATAAGTTTATTTGCATCTACTAGGGAAATTGATACTAGGATGTGTTTGGACTTCACCAGATCTCCAAGCTGTCCAAACCACCTTATAACATCCTATTTTTTCCTTTGCAAAGTGAAAAAATTATTATGCAGTTCTAAAATAGAAGTCCAAGAAGCATAGTCTCTGTATTTTGTAACTTTGTAGGCTCTAGAGGCATTGGCAAGTTGTGACTCTATTGATTCCATTAATTCTTTAATACCTCAAGTGGCATTCGGCCACTACATGCAATACACAAATAATATATGGGCTTCCTCTTCACATTCCCTTACCTCCTTTAAACATTGCATTACCTTATTGTGTGTAGTTGCACATTCATCCTGCAATACCAATAACCTTTCCTCCAAAATCCTTGACTCTATCTTTTTTTCAGTCTACTCCTTTAGGCTAGAGGTGTACTCTTTGAGTGAATCAACCAAAAAAATTAAGTTCTCAATAAGGTTTAAGGATTCATCAACTATAGCATTGGGGGTAGTATCCTATGAACTCTTGATGGCATCATTTACCAGTTCAATGCCTTTCTGATGAGTTTCAATAATCTCCTTTATTTTGAAGGCATGAGAGGGATCTCCAAGCTCCATCCTCTAAATAGGTGAGATCTTATTTAGATCCACACAGCCTTGATGTAATGGGAGTTGAATCAGTTGAGGTGGAATCATGGGATAAATCCTTATGTTCCTTAGCAAAAGACCCTTGAGAGTATTTCCGGATGATTCTCTGGATGGATCTGATGGCTCAATGGTCTTTGGTGATTCTTCTTCACTTCTTCCAACCTTTGTTTCTTCTTTATCTTCTTTTTTTTCCTCTTCTTCCTCTCCAAAGGAAGGTTTTGTTGATTTGACTTTATTTTTATTTTCCTTTTTTCCTCATCATCCTTTCTATCATCACTCTTTTCATTTTTTCTTTCTTCTCCCTCATTTTTATCTTCTTTACCTTCATTTTTAGTACTTTCATGATGTTCTTCCAGATTATCATTGGCATCATTCCTATTTTGATCTTCAACACTTTCTCTAGTTATATTTTTTGTGTCTTCAAAAGGAGTAGATGTATCATAAATCTCTTTTATATCAATGCCTTTGTCTTTAACAAGCTCCTGTACTTAAGTTGTATGAGATGAAGAAACAACACTCATCCCAATTCTCTTTGCCATTTCTCTCACTATATCAAAAGTCTCTTGCCTTAACTTTTTTGAGTAGTCCTTTTCCCTTGTCATGTGAATAGTGATTCTTTGTTTGAATCTAAACCTTTAAGTATATTCTTCTAGCATGATAGCCTAATCATCCTCAGACAAGGAGGATCCAAACTTATTCATTGCATTAGTTTTAATCTTGTCTTCAACATTTAAAACTTCATGCCTTCTTCGTAGTAGTTGTTTCCATGTACATTATCAGTTACCTTCATTATATCTTCCATACTCTCATAAAAAATAATCATATATTGAATGAAAGCATTTACAATTGTTTCTTTATCCTCTTCATTAACTTCATCATATAATTGAGCTATAGCTAGAAAATCATCAGATTCTATCATATTATTTACTAGAGGTTCCAATCTCAAAGGGGAGTGGTCTCTTACCAAAGGAGACTTGGGCTTTTCCTCCTCAAGCTTTGATGTGCCTTCATTGATCTTTTTCTCATGCACATGTATTGTGAAAGCATTCTTTTCCTTCTCTATCTCCTCTTCTTCAAATGATTCCACAATTTTCCTTTAGCCTTCTTGACCTCAGGACCAACCTCTTGTGAGGCACCTTCATAGCTAGTGGAAACACTACTTCTCCTCTTTCTTTTCAATTGAACTTCTTCTTCCAATCCAAGTTCAATTTCCTCTTCTACAACATCACTTATATTATTTTCCCTACTTTTCTATTGTGTCTTTCTTCTTTCAGAAGTAGTAGGAGGTGCTATCAGAGGTTCATTCTTCCTCTTAGAGGTCTAGGTATTGGGTCTAGAGGAACCATGTACATTAACATCTATTGGAGTGCTAGGCTTCACCTTCTTTTCTTTTTTTGTAGCTACACCAGATGTTGTTGGCAATGCAGAGGTAGTGGTGGAAGATGATCTTCCCGATCTTCTAGATCTGGAGGGCTCTCCAACTACTTTGTCCCTCTTCTCTGCTACAACTTCTCTCAACCTATCAACATCATCCTTTGAAATTGCATGTAGTGCAAAGTATTGCTCAACTCAAGTTTGGATACCCTTTTAGCTCTTTTAGGTGTTGAAGTTTCCAAAAACATGTTAGATGACTTCTCTTCATATGTGCCATGCCTGGGCTAAGAGGGGTCCTTGGGGCTATTTAGCAATATTTCAATGAGGCCCTCGGTTATTTTATCATCAATATCATACCCTAGAGGCTCTATCCATAGTGTTATGGGTTCAACTGCCTCTACAATGTAGTCATTAGTGGATACTAGAAAAGTTATATCTTTTGCATATTTTTCTACCAAACTTCTTGGAATTATCTCTCTCATGCATGTTATTTTGAAATATTGTAAAAGATGCAATCAGAGCATCATCTTGCACTTTAAAATCTCCAATGTTCAAATAATAAAATATTTGATATGCTATCGATCTGCTTGTGTCCCACACAATGTTTTTATTTTTGGGTAGCTCTCTCAGAAAGTAAAGTAGCAAGCAAAATATCAATGTTTTAAACTTGAAGGGATATTTCTTTGACTTGGTCTAGCTCAATTTCTTTAGAAGTTGTTGCAAAATAAACTCACACAAATCATAGTCCTTCCCATTCACCACCATGTCATGTGCGACATAGATTGTAGTTGCAGACACAAAATTTTCACTATTGTTGAAGTAGATCTTGTGACCTATCATGATTGATGCATAATTCATAGTAGGGTGAGTAATAGTTTTGGTGGTCAATGCTCTCCTATCATATGTGGTACCAGTTAATTTCATAACCACATCATTCTTCATAGATTTTAGCACTGGTACGGGTCTAATGTCATAAAGTCTAATCACCGCTTTGATCAAATCCTTAGAAATCAGTTTGAGCATATTTGTCCACACAAATTTATCATGTAATCTACTTAGGGCTATCCTCACATACATTGCATCCAATTCACTGCTAAAGTCGAGGAACCAGTTCCAAACATCTAGCTTCTTACGTATTAGGTTTTCATACTCTGGCTTCACTAACTTATCTCCAGTTATCTCCTTTAACTATTGATTCTTGAGTACTTGATGATCATACTCAGATTCCAATTTCCCATGTATGTATATTCTTGTATCCTCGATGGGCAAGACCTTAATTGGAGTATTTGAAAATTCACTAATATGGTCAATGTCGAAATCCTTTCATGAAAACCTTTTGAACTTCGATCTAGGTCTCTTAGAAATATCAACCACGGTTGGTGTAGCCATTTCTCCCTCAATTTTATTTCAAATTCCTAAGAAATTACTTCCAATGCAAAACCACAAAGTATAGATAGTGATGAGTATCTTTTTCATGCTCAACGAAAACTAGGATTTGATACCAGGTACTTTGAAACACCTTCAAATATCCTCCAACTTGCTCTACTTTCTTCAAAATGTGTAAAAGTGATTTAACATGAATTATAATTTCACTTTATACTCTACTGTTCTTCCCTAAATTAGCATTTATTGCATACAATCTCTAAAAAGTTGATAAACACCTCATGAATACACTATAAACCCTAAAATGCTCCACAATTCTTCAAATTTATGTATTTTCTACCAAAATATTTTTCAAATCCTTCAAAATTTCATTTTACATCACATATCTTCATGCCATTACTTGACACCTCATACATCCAGGGGTTTGTAATTTCTCTCTCTAATTGCTCCACCTAAACCCATGATTGGATTTAGTTTTTAGAAGAATCATCTACACCAGATGGAGGTACATATGTGTTTGGTTCATCCTTGTTCTCAAGTTCTTCCCTTTTCTTCCAAATCTTCTCCATTTCCTTCTTAACTTTAGTAGAATTGAAACTTTATTCACATATTTATGCCTTTGTTCCAGATTAGACTTCCTTCCATTTTTACTTCTAGAGAATCTTGAAATATGTCTAGGTTTGTTGGAGGTGTAACACACAACATTTTTCTAACCAAACAGATTTATATTCATCCTTGATCTACACTAGTTAGCGTTATGTGCAAATGCATTACATGTATAGCAGTAACCATGAAAGGATTGAACCATTCTACTAGTATTGAATCTATTCATCATCATTTGAATTTTTCACTCAATAGCTTTATGTCCAGGTTTCTTGCATGCAAACATTGTCTAGAAAAGAATCCAACATTCTAATTCATTCTACTTCTATGTTATGTTTCCCTATGACCAATTTTATTACATGAGAAACAAATGCCATTAAAATATGGGTACCTTTGAGCATTAGGTTGTTTGATAGAAGTCCTTCCAGTATTGCTTCTTTGATCTTTGATCTATCTACCATTGACTTGAATCTTCCTTTCATTTCCAGCCTTGTTAGGGGTCTAATTTTCCTTTGAACTTTGTCCTTCTTCAAGCCCCAAACCACTTTTATCCTTAGAAGGTTTTTTCCCTACAATCAGTTCATCTAGCTTTATAGAAGTTGTTTTGAATTTGTCTTCATGAGCCCTTGCTTCCTTCAAATCTAATCTTAGAGTTACCACTTCTTGTTCAAGCTTTATGCATTCATTAGTCTTGGTTCGAATCTTATCTTTTTGATAGTCCTCAATTCTCTTATTTTCTTCCACTTGCACTTTAGTCCGGTGATATCCTCATTTTCTTTCTTCAACTAATCACTGACATCTCTATGTCTTTCTTTGAACTTCTTGATTTGCTCTCTTAACTTTTTGATGCATTCATTTTCTTCTTTTTGGTTCTCCTTTAGATTTTCTTTCTCACTTTCAACTCCATCAAGATCTTCAAGAGCAACAATAATTTCTCCCTTGTCAATCATGCAATCATCTTAAGAGGAACCAAGCTCTAATACCAATTGTTGAACACCCAGAATACTAAGAGGGGGGAGGTTGAATCAGTATTCTATTAAACCATTTATCTATAAACCATCCAATAATTATAACATATCTAACTCCAATTATGAATGAAGACATGAAAGAGATCACAACACCACATGAAACATAAGCACTAGGATTTTTACATGGAAAACCCAAAAGGGAAAACCCACAACGAGGATTAGCTCACAATATATTATAACCGGTTACAAGATATTACAGGGCCTCACTACTAGGACACATTGTTCTTGAAAGGCTCACAGCCTGAAATAATTACAAAATAGAGTGTGGCTCATTGCCAAGAAGTGAACTGATGGAATACACCTTCTATGTGTTGAATTTAGTTACAATGAAGCTCTAAAATGCAAAATCCTACTCTACTATGCAGTCTCTCAACATGCACTGTAATTCTGCCTTGATACTAATATTTTACATACAAATCCATAAGTTCACACTATATCAGACTACCACACCTCTTCTTCTATTCTTTTATTAATTATGTACAACACAAGAATGTTACATATATATCCTATCACATCTGAATACATCAATTAGGTCGGCCTAATTAGATGTGCACATACTTAATTCAAAATTAATTGTCGATTCAAAACTTGAAACAAAACTTCTTTGCACTCAAACCAAAACATGTAAGGCATGATTTAGGTCAACATAGACCTGAAAAAAGATCTCTTTGACATCTACAAATCATATTAATCGTCATGTACCACACACTTAAGTATAAGGTCAACCGAAAGAAAGATTTGATCATAGCATAGGCCAAACTGACTAGCATCAATTGACTATATGATCATATGAGTGTGTACCATTAGGAATATGTGTAGTCCTCACACCTATAAACCATCTCCCAAAAATGTAAAGACTGAATTAAAATAGCGGAGGAATGTGGACCAAACAACTCATACTACTCTGCATAGTTATAAGCAGAAAATTGTATGTCGGACTTCAGCTATTTATATCTTTCAATGTGTACAACCAAAATCACTAAAATATTGTTCATAGATGCACTTATTAGTCCTCAATAACATACTAAAACTGCATAGGTCGATCTTCTAACATGAGAAATTTTAGACAAAATTATTAGATCAAGGTAACACAAACACTATTTATTGGATTAGATAAAAAGCTATCAATCAAACAATGTTGGCATCAATGAAAACACACTGGAGGGTTTCTTCTTCATTCTTCTAACACATATTTGGAGTCATTGGGGTTGTTGAAGATCAGTGAAGATGCTAGAATTGACCAAATTTTATTGGACATGGCTAAGGTGCCCATGTGAAGGCCATGTGAGCATTGAATAATTTTATTATTTTATGATTATTTCTCCAAATGGGGTGGGGGTTTTCTAAGGAGGTATTTTTCTTGTGTTTTTGGAAAACCATAGTGGTTTTTCTCATTCAAAAATCTATATATTAAGGCCTTGTTATATGGGAACAGGTCTTTGGGAGTTTTTGTATGTGAGATGGGGAGATGTTGCCAAATTGAAGAGAGTATTTGAAGACTCCATTGTTGCAGATTTCTATTTGCATATAAGCCCATATTTTTGGGAGCTAGTGAGCTCCACATTTTGAAAGACAGTGAGCTAGTGATGTCCATGTGAAAGGAGCTTGAGATATTTAGTAAAAACAAGGTTGAAGGAGACCAAAAAGTCATTTTTTTATAGGTAGATTGTGTAGTAGTAATATCTTCTATGTGAACCCTTGTATCTTGTGAAGTTTGAGATGGTTGTGGTAGATTGTGTAGTGTAGTTATGAGGATTAAACTCATTTATTCCAATGAATTATTCATTCATTTGTGTTACTCATGATACGTAAGTGTTGGTATGTAGCCATTGATCATGCAAATACTATACACTTGTAATTTCTTTTATGTTAACACGTCAAGGTTTTTCCTTGTTAACACGTAAAGATTTTTTCGCTAACACGTCATGTGGAAAAATGACTTTGTAAAACCCTAATTCTAGAAGCTTCCAAAAAGGCTTGTTATAGCGGCTAGGATGTATGTTGTGGTATTGGATTCATGAGATTGTAATCTGCTTTGCATTAGATAATAAAATCATTGGGTGGCTGAGTTTTTGTGGATGTAGCCCATATTGGGTGAACCACGTTAAATTTATGTGTTGATCTCTTTTGTGTTATTCTTCATTTTTATTTTTGGGTTATTTAATATGCATATGATTGTTAATTTTTATTGCTCCAATTTTCCTGAACCATAATATAGTAATTCTGGGTTTTGTTCCATGTTTCTCTTGTGTTGTGATCTTGTTGTTATCATGAAACTTGTATCAACCTTTAGTGTGGTATGATGTGATTTCTATTGTGTAAACTATTGGGTTGATTCAAATTTTCCTAAAATAGAACCTCTAAAGGAATTAGGATCAATGATGATGTGAATGATGTGATGAAGGGGTGAGTGATGTGAATGATATGGAACTCTCAATTTTGAACAAATCTAGACTCAAGTTTTGATGTGTGTTTGATGAAGATGCTAATGAACTTACAAATATTAGAAGTTGACTTATGACCCTAAGATAAGTGTGTCGAAAAGGATGTGTGGTAATCCAACTAGACGTATGAAAAGAGATATGTTTCCAAACATGTAGCTAAACTAGATGATGTTTGATGAAAACTTAGTCTAGGGAATTTATTTTCCAAAATTTTGAGTTGTTTGTAAGATGGAAAGTTGAATGGTTTGATGTTTGATGTCAATGTTATGGTTGATTTTTAGTTTGATTGATCCTAATGTTAGACCTAAGAGGAACTTGTAACAAGACCAAGGTGTTGAGTAACATGCATTTCCTTTTGAGTGTTTTAACCAAATGATTTTGATGATGTTTTGATGTGGGATACCCAAAATTGTTTTGATAAAAACAAGTATGAATTTCTTTCTTTGTCCTTGTTGTTTGAGATCAAGTAACCAAGGGAAACCTTCTTTGTGGGTTCAATTCTTAAAATTTGATTTAATCATGAATTTTTTTTACCGCATAAAAGTCTTAATTATGAAGTGTTTTAAGATTAAAATGTCTATAACAAAGCAAATTGTTTTCCACAAGAGCTCAAAATTTGTAAAAAGAAAGATGCTAAATCATAGTTCCCTAGGCTTACTTTGAAATAATGAGTAAAGATATGGGAAAAGATACTAGGAAGAAAAATAATATATATTCTTTTGATCAAAACAAAATATTATTTAGGTGCATGCAGTAGTATGGCATCCTTTAAGTGCACTCATTTATTATCAAGGGGTTTAAAATTTCAATCATAACCAGTTGATGTTTGTTTTGAGTTTGAAAATGACAAGCAATTTGTTTACTAACTCAATAGCTGAGGGGGATATTTCACAAGCTTTCTCCTATTAATCTTACTAAGGAAATTTTTAAACACCATCAATCAAGCACATTTCTAGTAGTCAAGCGGGTACATGTCTCAAGTCGGTTCGACACAAAAAAATACCTAGCTTGAATGGATGAGTAGAGTATGCATGCATACACAATACACCTCTTACCTTGAAAGGAAAAAATATCCTAACAAGGTGTTTTTCACCTCAACAAGCAATGAATGCATGATGAATATCTTCATGGAATGAGCAACTATCCATTGGCACCTTCCCAAGAGATGTTTCAGAAAACTTGGCTTGGCTTTTAAATACAAAGCTTTGTAATGACTCAGTGAACACCAGATGTATACTTTAGACACGAGATACTAAAGTCTCTAATCACCCTTTGAGCAACCTATACATTTTCCCTATGTTTTGACACATAAGGTATAACGTCTGTAGATAAGTGCTAGTCTTACTTTAATTTCCACACCCTTTAATATGGCCCACTTAAAAGTGTGCTTTGAGGTTGCCTTGAGTTCTCCATTGTGGGATGTGTCTCAAGGAAGGAATCCTACTAAAATAAAAGAAGGAATGCTATTTAACTTCACCCAGGATCACGTGAACCACAAGGGGAGAGGATACATAGCAATCCTTGGGTGACTCAAGAACAAAGTACAAACTTTGAGAGTGTTTCTCTTCACCCAAGATCGCATGAAGCACAAGTGAAGAGGATACGCATTGCTAGTTTGCCAAACAAAGAAAGAAAAGAAAATACTTGTTCATTTTAGTGTACTAAGGATAAATTTGAGGTTAATTTTAAAGCACCAAGCTAAGTGTTAATTTTTTCTTGTTCAATTTTACATCCCAAAATAAAGTGAGGTTGTTTGGTTCAATTTTATTCCAACTTGAAAAAGCAAGATAAATTGTTCATTTATAAGCCCAAATTGAAGTGAAGTTGATTTTTAAACCCAAAATGAAGTTTGATTTAGCTAAAACATAAAAATAAAGTGCTCTTAGGTCATACTTCTCATTAGTATTTAAAAATAATTTGAAAAATTAGACAAGTGTTGATGAACACTTTTTGCTTCCATCCATGCTTTAATGTTCCAATCTAATCTTGCAAGTTGTTAGTACTTAAACTAGCAAACACAAATCAAGAAATAATTAGGGTTAAAAATCAAAGCATATTGAAAATTCATATTAAACTTAAATTTTTCCTCTCTAGTTTATCTACAAGTGTGTGGCTCTATTAGAAAAGTATGCTGGAGTTTTATTGACAAGTGCATTGATCTAGCTCAAGACAAGTGTGTTATTCTATCAAAAAACAAGTGCATTGCTCTGGTAAACCTACACAAAAAAACTAGAAAGATCAAATGCATTGGGAAAACAGGTGTGTGTCAATGCTACAAATGCATTCCAATGCTACAAGTGCATGGCTCTACAACAAGTGCAAGAATTTGGCTTGAAACGAGTTGACTTGCCTTTGGTTCCTGCAAACACGAAATTCTCAAGATTTTTTTGTTAAATTGATGGATGAGGCCCCACTGGGTGTGCCAAATATGTGAACATGAATTATGAGAAAGCTAAACATGATTGAAATACACAATTAAATCAAGCATTTATCCTACTCAACTCATATTCCCAATGAAATCTTTGAAAAACTAATTAGAAAACCATTAAAGATGAAATTGAAAGCAATTTGATAAAAGGAAACCTAACTACACTTGAAAAATTGATTCCATTAGGGGATTGGTGTTGAATTAATGTGGAATGATCAACCCTTCCTAATCCCATTGTTGAAAAAAACTTTGAAGTGATGCTTTAATGGAGAAATGGATGAAATGGATACAAAATGCCTAAATTCTCTCAAAGATGGCTCTAAAAATGGCTATAATATAATTACTCTCAAGCTTTGTGGATGAATTACTCATGAAATGGAGGCTATTTATAGGATTTTAGGTGAATCAATGGTTGGTATCAATTTGGTTAATCAAGGGATAAAAATGGATGAGAGGAATTGACATGGATCAAGGATCAAATCCATGGATGAGATTGAAAGATCACATAAATTGATAAAGTTAATCAAGAGTTGAAATTGATTCAAATAAACACAACTCCTTAATTTTAGGAGGAATGTGCAAGATATTTCCATGTTGGAGGGAAATTGTTTGAATTTGAATTGGAGGAATATTCTTGAGAATATTCCTTTGCAAGTGGGAGAAATTAGACGGATTAAAAGATATTGGTCAATTAAATAATTGAGATATTATTTAATTGTGCAAGATGAGGGAATTTAGGATTTTAATTAAAAAATTAACTCATTTAATTAATGGGGATTAATGACATTTAATTAAATAATTCAAATTATTTAATCAAATTAGAGGACTTAGTGAATTTAATTAAATAATTCACATTATTTAATCAAATAAGATGAAAATTAGTATGAAAGGGGTGAAATAAGCTAATAATATTGATTATCCGATTAATATGAGAAAATGATGAATTTAATTAAACAATCACCTGATTATTTAATTAAATAGTCGAACTAGGACAGAAATGATGTTAGTAATAGAGTTCGGGTGCGTGATATTGATCAAGACAATTTTAAGTGTCTACAAGGACAATTATGAGTCTTGAAAAAAAGGCATCCTAACACATTATAGGTGGCTAGATATTTATCCTCATCTTTATGGACTCATTCATGAACCAGAGACAACATGAAATGAATCGGATTGGGGTAATAAGAATAATCATATAGTATGATTGATTGGATCTAGTTTCAGTGCAAGCATCTTTAAAGAGACCTATTGCTAGATTTTAGGAATCTCATTCCCACACATAGTTTAGACCAAGATTTGGGAGAATTTTGGAGATCCATATAATCCTCAATTCCCAAAATATCTTGCATTTGATTGCCTCATTCCTCTTGATGATGTTGACAATTTACCCTTTGATGATGAGACCTTAGAGGAGTTTGAATATGATGTAGAACTTGAGCATCTTAATGATCCTGAGACTTGTCTTGCAGCTCCTACAAGTTTCTCCTATTGAGATCACACATTCATATGTTGTTGATGATTCATGGATAAATTCTAAATTCCAATGATTCATTGCAACAAGTATATAATTGTCTTCTTGATTGAGA
>VDFB02066326.1:0-11180 GCA_007258455.2 Sequoia sempervirens
AAGATGGATCTAGATTTGATGCTTTATATTACGTTCATTTCATTTGTATCATCCCATGCTATTGTACCTTTTAATTCATGATTAGAAGCAACATTATATTGATGTAATCCTTGATCGATGTATCATCATGTTATTAATGTATTGTCCTTGTTCATGTTATCTTATGGTTAATGGTATATGTTATCTTTCATGTGATGTAATGATGTTGATGTGAAAAGTAATGCAGTCATGTAACCCCAAGGGATTTGTTATATGTTGTTTATGTATAGTTTCATTTCATGTGATATATGATTATTATGATGCATGTTAGTTATTAAAAAAAAAAGAATTGTGCTATAAATTTTAGTTGTTATTGTTTCCTTTGGGGTTGTGTGGTGGGATGTTCTGAGGCACAAGTAACAACCTTAGTTTTCTACTCAATAAAATTTCCAACATTTCATTCTAAATGAAAATTCTATGATTTCCCAACATAACCTTAGATGATTCCCTTTAAAAGTGTATCTCTTTTAATATAAGAGCTAATAAAAGTAGAGTCTAGTCAACAATATGACTTCCTTTCAAGAGTATAAAGTATTTAACCAAGTAGCTACTTTAACTCGCTAGGTATCCCATCTATGTTTCCAATCATATAGAATTTCATAAGTTCAAGTGCTTTACACATTCACATGGGAGAATCTCAATCTTAATATTCTCATCCAAATCTTAGGATAGAGTCCTCAGTTAATGACTAGTCCAATGTTATAGGTTTCTCTACCCCTATATGTTCCAATCAAGACCAAATGTACAACTCAACCAAGTAAGTTATTCCCAATTTAAAGGTGTTAATGAGTAGTTTAGTACATAACCCAACTCAATAGGTTAAAAATTAACCTAAGGTCTCTCACTTTATTTGAATGAACTTGTCATCCTGAATAGGTTATTCTAACCCTAGGGTTTCATTCAAGAGTAAGGTAGTGATCAAGTGATTAATCAAGTAAAGATAATTGATGCATTTACATAGCGTCACATCCTATTTTATCTTTCATTCCATCTCTATGGCTTAATAGCTAAACCTTATCATCCCCAGGTCTCTTAGCATAGTAAGCTACAATGTCAAGTCGCTTCACGACATGGATATATTTCATAATATGTAGTATTACTACCTATGTATAGAAATATCATCATTATCTAAATCCCCTATATAAGTTATATAGGAGTGTAGAGACACTTTCTTCCAATCACGAGTAATCTAGATCTTCCCTATCATGATCAAATTATCTACCTATCCTTTTCTAAGGCATCAATGTTAATATTGTTTGATCTTCCAATCAAATAAATATAAGGTATGGAATGATAATAGGTCATAATCCTTGACCTTTCCATTTATCTTTCTCCAAAAATTCCCAATACCTTTTCCTTGTGGTCATAAAATGTATGACTTAATTGACATTATGACTTACGAAGTAGCCATTAGTTCTTTCAAATCAAAAACATATCTACGTTTTCATTGGGTGGGGTACTTAACTCGAGTCAATCCACTCTCTTCCTCCCCCCTTAGTGTTTTCACAACATTCGATCTACTCAAAGTTGAACTCCTAGTAAAACTTGCTTCTTTGAAATGATTTATCTTTCCTTGTTGTTGGCTTTCCATTGTCTTTTTCTTTCCCCAATGGCATTCTTTGAATATACTTTACCCAAAGTTAGATTCATCATTGATTTCTATCTCTTAAATTCAACATTTTGGATCATCCAATAGGAGATCTAATGAATAATAAACAACTTAAAAGTTAAGAGACACACTAATATTCCCATTTTCTTTCCAATATCCTTTTTGGTGGAAGAATATCCATACTCACAAGCCTCTTTTGTTGATGTACCTTTCAACTCAGAACATTGTTTTCCTTACAACTTCTATTGATCTAACACATAGTGCTTTATTGTATTCCATTTCCTTTTGGAACTTCTAACGTTTGTTTTTTTTATTGACACGTTGGTGAGTTCTACTTATACTCCAACCCATCTATGTATTATCCAAACCTTTGTTTAGACCAACCCGATTTACCTCTTTCAGGTTTCTTTCTCATATTCACCTTTTCAAGTGACTTTACCCACTTCTTGGTAATTTATTCTCTCATAACCATTAGAGTTACCAAAGTTGTTTGGTCTCTTTTTCTCACCTTAATCAAACTCCAATAATCTCATCATTTTTGGTTGGTGGAACTATGTCCACATCAATGATCACTTTGTTTTTGACCATTCTGCTCTTTTCTCTTTTCCTAGGTACTAACTCTTTAACCTTAATACAATAATTAGATTTATGTCAAGATTTATCCATCCTTGTGGATGCCTCCTTTGTTGACTCTCTACTTTGATCTAATTTTATGCCGGCATTGCACACACATAGATTCATAGTGTTTTCACTAAATCCAAAAATTCTTAACTCTTTACAACTATATGTTGCTACTATCAAGGGTTGTCTCATTTCTTCCCATCCCCTTAGAGTCATATAACTATTTCGTAGGATAAAGGTATATACTGGTTATTCTTCCTAGCCTTCCTACATAACCCGATTGCATAATCTTCTGCAATCCCAAGTAATATCATAAGTTGTTGGTTTAGGATTTCCCACTTCAGGGACGAATCTTAACTAGTCCCAAATTTACACAAATTTTTAGTAATTCTCATCTTCCTTTTACTTCCCTATGTTTGTATCTCTTTCGTTGTGGCACAAGAAATTTTCAACCATTATCTTCTGATAAGGTTTATGCATTGTTGCATAATGAGCTCATAGGTTTTAATGCTTAAACCTAGTAGCTCTAATACCACATGTAACGTTCCAACCCTTCAATGTAGTAAAAATTTCTAAATTTACACCTTGCGAGTAAATAACTTAGGTAACAAGTCAATGCAATAAGATTTTTCCTTTCTTTATTGAGTATATATGAACAAGATGTCATATCATATTACAATAAAGATTCCATTTCATTACAATAACTTCATAAGTTACAATAGAACGATAATACATACATTTACATACATAGCTCCAATGAGCTTTAGAACAAATAGTTGTAAGATGGTCCAGGATCCTTCCTTTCAAATCTTGGCTCTTTTGTAGCCTACTATGGAGGAGAAGCATCACTTAGGTGATTTTTCGCCAACCACAGATTCATAATGTGGTCCCTCGCACATCTATCATTCGATAAATGGCCCTTCCCTTTGATGAAGATATTGGTAGAGTAACTGATAACGACAACCAACTGAGCATAGTGATTTTTCCTACATAACTAGAACTTGTAATCCCATAATCTCTTCCTAGCATGTAATATTAGATCACAGTGAACTGATAGTGTTAGTCTCAGTAGTCACACAAACTAATTGGAGTCTCATATATTCACACTACTTTGATCAAAGAGTTCTCATTCAGTACTTTGAATGAAGTCATCTATCACATACACTACGTAGGGATGATTTGAATTAAGGCTATCTTAAGCTACACATAGGTATATCCTTCAATGGATAGTCCTTCATCCCAGATAACTTATCACCATATAATCTACATGGAATAAACCTACTTAACTAGAAGTACACAAGCTAGGTATATCCTTCAACAAATAGTCCATCATCCTAGATAACCTATCTTCAAAACAATCTTCTTAGAATTAAACCTACTTACACACAAGTGCACAAAATCCCTCCCATACTAGATTACCTATCCTAGGAGTAAACACAAGCTTTCCTAGTTAAACCAATAACTTAGCTAAGTGTATCATATGTGCCTTTTGTGTTCAATCAAGCCTAGTACATAATACCTATGATAAACACCCATCCCCTATTATGGAGTAAAATACAAACACATTGCATTGTCTCAATTGAAGAATTATCATAATAACAGAGGAATCCATTCGAGAATATCACCTCTTTGAATAAAAAGGGTTTACACTATGAGCCTACTCTTGTTAATACGATATCTTTTTATTTAAGTGTGTATTAACACAAATCAAGTAGCAGCTCTAACCCACTAGTTATCTATAATCAAATAGCTAGCTACGAGTAACCCATGTTCAAACATATCTAGTATAATTAAATACCTATGGCATCAACATATCTAGTATATTTAAATACCTATGTCAAGCAATCTCTCTTACTATGGATTACTTAAAAACACAATATGAAAACAACATATAATTTTTAATTTCCTTTTCTAATTTCTCTAATGCATATACTGGAAAAGACATCTCAACCATGCATGCAAGACACATCATTCAAAATTAAAATAACAAAGTAGAAGAAATTTGCCTGTTATTGCTTTCCAACTAAATACAACAATGCATCCCTCTCCCAACAGCAATTAGCTTGAAGCTAGCTTCTCATAATGTCACAACTATACTCTCTCACTCTCAAGTTGATAGCTTACTCATCTCAAATATCTCTCCCTCACAAAGTAATTAAAACTCACTCTCTTTCTCTCTCAATGGAAAGAAAAGTATGCATGGTAAAAACTCAGAAATAATGATATGTAAAAGATGTATAATCTCTTGGGAAAGAATGTGTCCCTCACAATGAAAAGGCTCAGCTATTTATAGAGAATTCAAGCAACCTCAAAGCCTAGAGTTTAGGCATGCAAAAAGACAACAAGCTCCATCCAAAGAAACTAAACATTAAGTTGGTGATCAACTAAGCTCAAATTCAGCAAAACCTCCTACAGATCAACTAGTTTCCTTGACAGCAATTCAAAGAATTATTCTAAAAGCACATGGAGAATTTGAATTGTTTCAATGAGAAGACATCTACAGGAAATCAAACTCAAAGGTGGCACCAATTCCTAATCTTTCTCCTTCACATTTGACGCCATCAAACTCAGTCAATATCCATATAATGACAATAGATTTACATCATTCCAAATGGTAAGTGAATCAACATTAACCAATTAATACGTCAGATAGAGTCAAGCATGGTCTCATTAAGTACGTTGACCAAGTCAAGGTTTCTTTAGCTAGCAATACCAAATGAAATGTTATGTCATAAACCACATGCTAATCATAATGATAATCGGTTTCCACTAGCATTCAAAAGCTTTTAAATCGGTTTTCATAGACATGGTCAACATCGACCTTCATTCCATAGCCTATATCGACTATAAAATAGCCTCATATAAAATGCATCCACTATATATACATATATATAATAGTATATATATATTTAATACGGTGCCACCCTTATATTATATATATATACACGTTAAAATTCTCATAGTAATAGCAATCATGTCGAATATGCATATATATTTATATATAGTATGTATCCATATATTATATTACTTATATATATAATATATATATTTACAAACAAGTACATATACGTATATATATATATATATATGTTCATAAATAGCATTAAACGCTATGTCACATATATACATATATGTATATGTTTATATTTATATACTAATATATATATATATATATATATTTATATCCTATGTTGATCAAGTATGTATTCATTCGATATACGGATGAACACAAGAGAGTAATATTCTCTTAATAATAACAATATATTTATATATATATTTATATACATATATACTCCTTTATATAAGCATGAATGCTTATGTCTATGTGTGTGTATATATATATATATATATCCAAGTATATATAATACTCATATCGTACAAAGCCATAACTTATTCGATAATTAAGTATAGACCATTGTTTTGGTAGTCCAACACACAGAGATTACATATATACATTACTTCCAAGCATGAATGCTCACGTGTATATATGTATATGCTCATTTATATATATATAAACACTCATCATTCAAGCATAGATATATAAGGGAGGAACTCAAGCTCAAATAGATAATCACCCAATACATGCAGAAGTAAAGAAGACTCTCAAATGCAGACATATCGACTAAGGATGACTTACCTATTACCCACACATTGACTCAATCATTATAATGTGGCGTGTGTTTATGCTCATATAGTTTACTTTTATCAGTTACCTGACCAAGATCTCCTCTCAAGTGATACTTCCCCTCCACCTGGAGGAATGGAACATGTACCTGCATCCACTAACACATGCACATGGCAGTCAATTGTTCACAACATATGCACTATACATAAATATTTCCAAAGTTAGAATAATAATTCAATAACCATCTATTCACATATATGTGGTATTTCACCATGATTAACATCAATTGAGCTAACATCAAATGAGATAACATTCATATTGATAACAAGGTTCAAGCATAATTTATTCATCTCCAGAATTCACATTAAATTCATATTTACCCTATGTAGTAATAGTAAATAGTAGCTTCACAATTTGGGGTGTAACAAATAAGAATTCCTCGATGATCACATTCTATACACACTCGCGATCAATTAATATCGCATTAGTAGGCTTGTCATTGATTCTTCCAGTGAGGTAATGAGGACCATCAGGTGCACATCTAATTATGTCATTTTGTGAGAATGCAATGTCAAGGGGCATTTTGGTTTGGCCCTTACGAGGTTGAACATCAATGAAGTCGGCCATACACTCTAAGTCTTCTTCATTTTCATTCATATTGTCATTATTTGTATCTTGAAGTTTGTCAACATTCGTCACATCATTCTTAGTATCGGTAGCTTTCACAAAAGAGATATTATGATTTGGCATGGGGTTGGTAAGATTTGCAAATTTTGGTTGGGGAGAGCAATGGACTTATTTCCTTGATCATTAAAACCAACAATTTGGATGTGATTAGAATCAATGAGGTTTTGCACAATATGTTTAAGACACTTACATTGTTTTGTATCATGTCCATTTTGTCGATGATAATGAAAAAATTCATTTGAGTTAAAGTTTGGAGGTAAGGGCTTAGTGGTATCAATGGCTATAACACAAGGTAAGGTAACTAAGTTCTTACTTATAAGTTGCAACATAATAGAGTGAAGGGTATCAGGTAACGAGGTAAATTGTCTACTCCTTTCCCTAAATGGATATGGATTTATCATTTTTATGGCATCCACTTGGGAGTTAACATGTTAACTTGTTTGAGGTGTATTTAGTTGTAAAAATCCCTTATTTTGTTTCTTGAAGGGTTGGAAGTTGTTATGGGACACGAGTTCGGATTTCTTAGGATGGTTGGAAGAAGTTTTCGTTTCATGATGACTAATCGAATTCTGATAGTCACGAAGGGTTGTGCACAAGTGTGTAAAGGAGGGAAATTTCATCATCCCCAAATTTTCTTGGTTTTTTTCTTGCAAGTTTTCAATGAACATTCTTTGAATATCATCATCGAGAATCTTAATGTTGATTTGTGAGTAAAGCAATTGATAACGGGTGATAAATTTTGTCAACTTTTCTTCATCCTTTTGTTTACATTGCATTAAATTAGCTAAGGTCATCTTGGGACCCATGTGCACTTGGAAATGGTTAAGAAAGGAATCAACAAGTTCATTGAATGAACGAATTGAGTTATTCAGTAAAGAACAAAACCATTCCGGTTGTGTCTTTCAAGGATCTAGGGAAAATTTTAGCCAAGAGCTTTTCCTTAAAAATGAAACCACTACATAAGGTTGTGTATGCTAAGACATGGTTACTAGGGTCTCCTTTTCCACCATATTTCTCAAATCTAGGAATCTCTATGCCTCGTGGCATTTGTGTTCTTAATATCTCCAAGGAGAAGGGGTTTCTTTTGACATATTATGACAGTGGGCTATTTTGACTTTGGTTCAATGTGGCAATTTATTGTTGGAGGGATGAAACATTTTGTAACAGTTGGTTAAGGATGGAATCATTGGTTGTGTTGTGAGATGGGGTTGAATAAAGTGGAGGTGTATATGTATTTGGAGGACAAGTGAATTTTAAGTTTGTGAGGGAAGATGGATTAGGAGATATGAGATTTGAATGCACAAAGCTAAGAGGATTCCCAATGGAAATACCTAAGGTGGTATTGACATTGCTAGTGGGTTATCTTGTTGTAACAGTTGGATTAGTGCATGGAGGAATAGAGGTCATAGTTGTAGAAGGAGGAATTATATTTCCACCTTTAATTTGAGTGTGCCCAAAATTTTGAGCACAACTAGTTGTTATATGAACATGTTTATCAATAATGTGAGCAAGGCTATGCACAATCTCTATTCCTTGTTCATTATCAAGCATTTATCCTCATGTTATCTATGACAAGAATCACAATACCAACAATGTATTCAACACTGACAAAATTTTGCATTTTTTATAAATCTTCATCGATTTTTTTGAGCTCTTCTTGAGGGACATTATCAACCATTGTGTCAACATCAGTCAAACTGGTTGTGGGTAGGGTGGGCATGGGAAATGAGGTATCAAAGATATTGTCCATAGTGGGTTGACTAGTATCAACACTATGAGTGAAAGATTTGGAAAACTCAAGATCCACGGTGGATGTAGCAATGTGGGATGGCATGAGTCTCAAACTACGTCTCACTACAGTATTGGTAGTAGGACACCAAGCTGTGAAGCCCATACAAGTTTCACCAATTCTAGGTGCACCAAAAATGGAGAATAGGCACTATGTAAATGCAATAATCACCCAAAAGTATAAAGTGCAATGCAAGTATGTAAAAAGAGAGAAATTTTTAGATTTAAAACAAAATAATTTATTGATTATGCTATACAAAAGCCTAAAAATGATATATTTTAATGCCAATTTTGATAAGAGAGTATTTCTTTTGGATTTAACTGTGTGTTAATTTTTTGCATCAATGTTTTGAATCACACTCTGTGATCCATCATCGGGATGAAAGAGAGTTGTAGGATTAAAAATGAGTGATTGCAGACCTAGATGGGATAAATAGAAGGGGGGAGAAAATTGCACACAAATCAAGAAGGGAAATGAAAGAGAAGAGTTAATAAAAAATAATAAGATTAAAAAACAAGGAGAAAAAAGTGTTGGATGTTGTGGTTGTGTTGCTGATATGTGGTTTTCATTGATGTCAACACTATTAGCATTGATGTATTGAAGGTTGTATATGTCGAGGATATTGAGAAAATTGTTAAAGAAAGAGTTACAGGTTGTCAGTGGAATAGTGAATGTCATGAAGGTGTCTTGCTTAGTACGTTGATGATCAATCATTGTGGACTAAAGGGTTTATTGCTGAGAGTATCTAGTTTATCCACCGGAAGTTTCAGAGGTCCGCGTGAAGTTTTGATTGTGTTATAAACAGTTGTGTTCTAACAATTTTTGTGTGGTTTCAGTTAGTATTCCTGAGTGAATTTGATGTGATTCTAGTAATCTCAATTTTTGCGGATCTTTCTCTATTGATTCTTGTTGCTTTTGGATGCTTCTAGATCATTCTCTATATTTGTTGCATGTCCACGTTGATCGGTGTGTTCATGGTCAAATATTTTTCTCATGTGTGTTTGTGTTTTCATGTTCTTGGCCGACATGGTGATTCTAACGTGTTGTGGATTCTTGGAGATTAAAATTTGAATGTTTGGCACACTTGAGGATGTTCTTTTGGGCCACAACATAATATTGTTTGATGGTGTTTGATTCGTATTGAAAATTTATTTGTAAATTTGGGTTGACATTGAAAATATGTTTTATATTTTGGTCGACAAAGTTGTTGATGCAAATCCATGTTGTGGATATATAAGAGAAGATGGTTGTGTGAAGTTATGCATGTATGTGGTATGAAGAAGTGCCAGAGAAAGTGCAAGTGTGTGAATAGTGATCTAATCATTCGATTATAGAGCAGAGTGTGAAGAAGTTTGAGCGAAGTGTGAAGGAGTGTTTATGTGCTTAACCGGAACTGTATTAGGCTTTTGGAGAAGTTATTTTCTAAGTTCATACCTTGCGGATCTAATCTGTATTTCTCTTCTTTGGGAAATGATCCCTCTTGTATTTAAACAATGAGCTCTAGGTATTGTTCCTGAATGCATGTGTATTCCCATTATTCTTCTTTATACTTTTAACAAGGTATAACATTATGGACTAACATCCACTGTGGTTTTTCCCCTAACAGGGTTTCCACATAAAAAATATTGGTTTTCTCTATGTTTATGATGTGTTGATTGTTTATGGTTTATTGTTCATGCATCAGATCTGAGATTAAGTTAAGTTTGAAAAGTTTAAATAATTTGTGACAAATGATTCACCCCCCCTCTCAGTTGTCTATCCTTGTTTTTTCAACAATTGGTATCAGAGTAGGTTCCTCTGAAGAATTTTAAAATCTTGAGGTGATCCAAGATGGCATCATACTAGAAGGACAGCCCTAGATTTGATAGAACAAACTACTTTCTATGGAAAGCCAGAATGGAGTGTCATTTGAGGTGTATTGGTGAACCCTTCAGGAAGATTACAAAGAATAGATATAATATTCCTCAGAATGGTCCTTCCACTCTTGATGAGATTAAAGAGGTTGAGACTTATATCAGGGCTATTGAAGCTTGTTGAGTGCTCTGACGGATTCGAAAATGAAAAATGTAATAGGTCTGAAGACAACTCATGAGATTTGGATGAAGTTGGAGACTTTGTATGAAGGAGATGTACATGTGAAGGTCGCTAAGCTACAGAGTTTGAAAGGAAAGTATGAAAATTTGAAGATGGGTGAAGATGAAAATATTCCTTCTTTTATGCAAAGAGTAAATGAACTTGTGATGGGTATTAGATGCATCGGTGGTACCCTGGATGAACAAGAAACTGTAGCTAAAGTGCTTAGATCATTGCCTCCCTCTTACAATTCAAAGGCTCATGCTATTGAAGAGTTTAGATCAGTAACAAATGTGACAAGGGATATGTTGATTGGTAAACTTGTTGCCTTTGAGTTAAGTGAATTTGGTGATTCTGCCCCTAAGACTAAATCTGCGTTTAAGGCTTCTGTATCCAAAAGAAACATGCAAAGATATGATCTGCGAGAAAGTTCTAGAAAAACATTCAAGTATGAGGATGAGATGAAATAGCTAGAAGAAGAAGAAAGAGAGGTTGAAGAGCTAGAAGCATTGATTGTGAAGAAAGAAGGCAAAGGATAAGGTAAGTATAAAGGAAAGTTGCCTATTAAATGTTTCTCTTGTAGTAAAATAGGTCATTTTGCTTCAAGGTGTCCTGAAAGAGTTCCTAGGACTAAACCTAACAAACCTAGATTTCAAAAGAAGTGTTATTTTGCTGAAGAAGGTGTGACTAATGAAGAATTTGATAAAGAAAATGGAAATGAAGATGAATGGGTTTTC
>VDFB02066328.1:0-10477 GCA_007258455.2 Sequoia sempervirens
GCTGTAGCAACAACAATCTATATACTGAATAGGCACCCCATAAAAGTTGTCCATGATAGGATTGCACAAGAGGCATGGACAAACAACAAATGGAGTGTTGAGCACTTAAGGATATTTGGGTGTGTGGCATATGCACTCGTGCCAAAAGAGAAGAGGCAGAAATTTGATGATAAAGGAGAAAAGTGCATCTTCATAGGCTATAGTGAGGAGTCAAAAGCCTACAAGTTATAAAATCCCATCAGCAAGAAAGTAGTAATCAACAAGGATGTTATATTTATTGAAAATGAAGCATGGGATGTAACGATAGATGACACCATGGGTATTTATGTTACAATACCCCTTGATGATGAAGAAGTTGCAGATGATAGCAACATAGGGGGAGCTCAAGAGAGCAATAGCTCAACAAGAAACCAACGTAGAGCATTGGAAAATACTAGCTCTGGTGATATGCAGCAGAGTAGTAATTCTACAAGTGTTCAACAGAGACAACAATATGTTAGCACTGAACATAGACAACAAACAAGCAGCTCCAGAATTCAACAGAGTAGTAGCTCCGATAGTCAGCAGTACAATAGCTCTAGAGGTCAGAGTAGCAACAACTCAAAAGCAAACTTAGACCCTACACTCGCATCATTGATGCCAAAAAAAAAAAGAGTGTGAGGGAGATCTATGACAACACACAGCATGCTGATTTTGATGAAAATTTAGATTTTGCACTATTCTCCTATAGTGATCCAACATACTTTGAGGAAGCGTTAAAAGAAGATAAATGGTGTAAGGCCATGGATGAAGATTTAGAGGCTATAGAAAGGAATCAAACATGAGAGTTGACCAATTTACCCAAGGGTAAGCAAGTGATTGGAGTGAAGTGGGTCTATAAGACCAAGTGTATAGTTGAAGGGAAAATTGAAAGACACAAAGCAAGGCTTGTGGTCAAAGGGTACAAACAATGCCTAGTATAGATTATGATGAGACATATGCACCAGTTGCAAGGCCGGAAACAGTGCGAACAGTCATAGCAGTTGCAGCACAACATTAGTGGAAAGTGTTGCAGATGGACATAAAGTCAACTTTCTTAAACGTAGTGTTGAAGGAGGAAGTGTATGTAGAGCAACCACCTAGCTATGAAGTCCCAGGGCATGAGAAAAAAGTGTATAGGCTCTAGAAAGCTCTTTATGGGTTGAAACAAGCACCTCGGGCATGGTACAACAAAATAGATGCTTATTTGTTGAGCAATGGATTTAGAAAAAGCAGCAGTGAGCCCACACTCTACATCAAATCAGCCAAAGGTGATATCTTAATTGTTGTTTTGTATGTAGATGATCTTATTTTTACTAGTAACAGTGACAACAAATTTACTAATTTTAAAGAGGTGATGAAAAATGAATTTGAGATGACGGATTTAGGTTTGTTGAAGTATTTTCTTGGGATAGAAGTTAAGCAAACAATGCATGGAATTTTTATTTCACAATCTAACTATGCCAAATAGATTTTAAGAAGGTTGAAAATGCAGAACAACAAACTTGCAGCCACACCAACAACAAGTTTGAAACTGCGCAAGAATGACAACAATAAGGAAGTGAACCCAACCCTCTACAAGAGCATGGTTGGAAGTTTGATGTACTTGACATCAACAAGGCCTAATTTAATGTATGTAGTAAGCTTGATATCTAGGTTCATGGAGGAACCTAAGGAATCACATTGGCAAGCAGGAAAGAGGATCTTAAGGTATGTCAATGGAACAATAGGATATGGCATCATGTATGCAACATCTAATGAATTCAAGTTGGATGGTTTCACAGACAATGATTGGGAAGGAAATGTGGATGATAGGAAGAGCACATCCAGATATGTTTTCAACATGGGATCGGGTGCAATCTCATGGGCATCAAAGAAACAACCGATTGCTTCTCTTAGCACAACAGAAGCAAAGTACATATCAACAAATGCAAAAGCATGTCAGGCTATTTGGTTGAGGAGGATCCTTGTAGATTTACATCAACAAGAAGTTGACAACAAAAACATTCATTGTGACAATGTGTCCTCCATAGCTCTGACAAAGAATCCAATCTTCCATGGACAAAGCAAACACATTGAGATTCGTTATCACTTCATAAGGGAGTTGGTAGAACAAGGTGAGATTGAATTGCAGTATTGCAAATCCGAGCAGCAACTCATCGACATATTCACCAAGGCATTTCCAAAGGACAGTTTTGAATGCCTAAGAGATAGGCTTGGCATTTTGGATAGCTTTGGAGATCAGCTCCAGAAGGAATCAACAGATTGATTGCTGACTTGCAAATTAAGGGGGAGTGTTGGAATATAATATTCTGTAGTCAGCAGATTTGTCCAAGTCAGCTCCATGTCAGCTGCAGACCATTAGCTTGCCCCAATGTATATCATCAACATTGAATTTTGGTAGGTATTTTCAAATTTGAAAAGGAGTGCTTATTTTTGGGCTAGCAACAGCTGCAACATACCTGCAACAATTAATGAATTAGGTAAATTTAAAATTTGAAATTAAGAGCTCATTCTCATAAGCTTAAACAAGACAAGACAAAAGGAATGTCTTTGCAACCATTGAAAAGTAAGCAAGAAGTCAAGATTTTTGTATTGAAGTGAAGACCCTGCAACAACAGACGAAGTGGAGAATGTTCAGCACAGAATCAGAAACAACAGCAGCACAGGGAATGTTTTAGCAGTCGCAACACATTGTTAGCCGTAGCTACAGGATTGTAGCAGCTTGCATATTTTGGTGTGAGTGTAACACCTTTTGTATTGGACATCTGTCCAAGTTAGTTTATGATTATTTTTGCAGTGTAAATAGAGCATGTCCTCTCAGTTTTTTGTATTATTGAAGGTGACAACAACTATGCTTTTTGTAATATAGATATTTAAATTTGTTCGACAAGTTTTTTTTAATTTCAAATCATAAAAGTGCATCACTCCAATGCCCTTCATGTCAGATTTTGTGGCCAACCCTTATTTGCACAGTGCAATGAATTTCTCTACAAAAATCAACAGAGGCAAGAGGAATGACAGTATAAATATTAATTTTTTAGCAAGTCCATTCAAAGACTAAATCATTTTTTTCCATTCTTCTTGCAGGAAGAGAGGGGGCATAAATTAGACATAGCTCATAGATTTATTTGCAGCTATGCATTCACATTCTACTTTTAACTATTAAATTGAGCCTACTTAGAATCTTTGTTTTTTCTATTGGGTGTTAGTGGACCAATGGTACATTATTGTACATAATTTGTAAGAAAGTAATATCTTATGTTTCTTCTTGCAAGAAGAGAGGAGGCGGCGATGGATATTCATGGAAGGAGGTAATGCACAATAGTATTGTTTGACTAGCTAAAGTACAATGGATCCATGGATATATTTTTGAAGACATAGAAGGCTTCCACGCCATGGCACGTAGGAGGTATTCACTACAAAAAGAAGAACATGTAATGGAAGCACTGATGGTTTTATAACACCCCTTCCAACAAAGCCCTTTCTCCTTTGCTATCTTGTAATTACAACGCAATAACAAGAACTATCATGGAAGGTGACATAAAAATATGATTTTGTAACTTAAATATATCTAACTTTTTAAGCCATCTATATATACTGCAACAACACATAGGTAGCGAAGACAATAATGGAATGAAATCTTAAATTACTTCTTAATTAATAATTATTTGCTCCAAATTAAATAAATAGAACTATAACACTAAATAAGAAATATAATTTATACCTGAGGGAAGTTTGTTGCCAACACCAGGTTCCTTTCTTGGTTTTTTGTTTCCATTCACTGATGTATCATTCTTTCACTGAGCACAATATTGAGGTGCCATAAGCTACCGATACTCCCCACACGATTCATCCATTCACCACCCAAATATCAGAGAAGATGGAAATCATTAGAGAGCATAAGTAAATTAGAGCGTCATGATAGATCTAATCTTTCCAAGTAGTTAAGCTCACCAAAATGAGCTGGAAGTTTGCATAAACTATCACACTTTAACAAATTTAGATATTTTAGTGCTAGAAGGCAATGGATTTATGTTTAGGGATTAATTAGGGTTAGGATTAGGGATCAACTAGGGTTAGGATTCAATTAGAGTTAGGGTTATAGCTAGGGTTTGATTAGGGTAAGGGTTAGTGTTAGGTTTAGGGTCCAATCAAGGTTAGGATTAAATTAGTGTTCAAAGTTAGGGTTATATTTCAATTAGGGTCAAGGTTCAATTAGTATTCAACTAATGTTAGGGTTAGGGTTAAATTAGGGTTAGAGTCCATAATTATGATTATTGTTCAATTAGGGCTAGGGTTAAGTTTTAATTAGGGTTAAGGTTAGGGTTAGGTTTTAATTAGGGTTCAATTAAGGTTTGGTTAGGGTTACAATTTTAAATTAGGGTAAGGTTTACAATTAGGGTTCTACAATAAAACTTTTTGTTTAGATTAACATTAGTGTTGAGTGTTATGGATAGGATTCAACTAGGGTTCGAGGTTAGCATTAGGGTTGTGTATGGTCAACGTTCAATTAGAGTGAGGGTTAGGGTTAAAAATAGGATTCTATTAGAGCTAGCATTAAATTATGGTTAAGGTTCACTTAAGATTAAGGTTCAATTAGGGTTATGATTCAAATAGGGCTAGGGTTAAATTAGGTTTACAATTTAGTGAGGGTTAGAGTTTAATTAGGGTTAGGTTTAGGCTATAATCAGGGTTATGGTTATAATTGTGTGATACAACTATAGGTTATGGAGCTAGGGTTAGTTTTAGGGTTTGGGTAGGGTTAGGGTTACAATTCAGCTAAGACTTGGGTTATGGTTCAATCAGGGCAAGGATTAGGGTTCAATTAGGCATTAGATTCAATAAGGCTTTATAGGGTTAGGGTTAGAATTTAGTTAGGGCTACAATTAGGGTTCTATAATAAAGCTTAGGGTTCTAATTCATTTTGGGTTACTAATATGTTATGATTAGAATTCATTTAGAGTTAGGATTCATTTAGGGTTACGTATAGGGTTCAATAATGGTTACTATTAGGGTTAGTATTACAAATAAATAAGGGTTATAATGAAGTTATGGTTCAATTATGGCTAGGTATAGGCTTCTATGATAAAGCTTGGGATTAGGATTAGGGTTAGCTTTATTAGGGTTCTATGATAAATCTTGAGGTTAGGTTCAATTAGAATTAGTATTAGGGTTTGGGTGCAATTAGAGTTTCATTAAGGTTGAATTATGGTTACAACTAGGATTCAATTAGGGTTATAACTAGGGTTATAAAGTGTTATTGTTCAATTAGAGTTTAACTATGGTAAGTGCTAGGATTCAATTATAGTTAGGGTTCAATTAAAGTTAGGGTTCAAATAGGGTTAGGATTAGTGTTAGGTTTCAATTAGGCTTAGAGTTAGGGTAAGGGTTAGGACCAGGACTAGTCTTAGGTTTAGGGTTCAATTGGGGTAGGATTCATATTTGATGTCATATTTGTTGATATGAACAATATTGAGAAAAAAATTCAAGAGATATAAATAGGGTTCAATTAGTGTCTCAATTCATGTCCACCATGCAATATTCTTCAATAAATCCAACTAAATTAAGATTGTTAGTGTAAGATTCAATTAGGGTTAGGATTCAATTAGAATTAAATTTAAGTTAGGATTATAGTTAGGATTCAATTAGTGTAAGGTTAGTGTTAGGGTTAGGATCCAATTATGGTTAGGATTAAAAAAGTGTTTACAATTAGGGTTAGATTTCAATTAGGGTTTGGCTTAAATTAGGGTTATATTTTAATTCTAATTATAGTTACAATCTAATTATGGATATTGTTCAACTAGGGTTAGTATTAGGGTTCAATAATGTTTCTATTTGGTTAGGGTTAATAAGGGTCAGGTTTATGGTTAAGATTCATTCAAGGTTAAGGTACAACTAGGGTTAATATTTAATTAGGGCTAATGTATATTAGCATGCAATTAGGGTTAGGGTGAGGTTTCTATGATAAAGCTTGGGGTTAGGGTTAGGGTTATAGTTATTGTTGAAATAGGGTTAATGTTAGGGTTAAGATTAGGGTTAATGTTACATGGTTAAGATTAAATTAGTGTAAGGGTTAATGTTAGGGTTAAGATTAAATTAGTGAAAATTTAGGGTTAAAGTTCAATTAGGCTTAGGCTTAGGGTTCAACTAAGGTTAGAATTTAATTAGGACTATGGTTAGAGTCTAGTTATGGTTACCTAGGGCTACAATTAGGGCTAGGGTTGGGGTATAATGAGGGATAAAGACCAATTCAGTTTAGGGTTAGGGTATAATTATGTTAGAATTTAAGTAAGATTAGGTTACATTAGTGTTCAAGTAGGTTAACCATCAATTAAAGTTAGGATTAGGATGAGAGTTCAATTTGGGTTAGAGTTAAGATTATGTTTACAATACAATTAGGGTTACAATTCAACTTAGGTTCAATTAAGGTTAGGGTACAAACACGATTAGGATTTAATTAGGGTTAGGCATCAATTAGGGCTAAGCTGAGGGTTCAATTAGTGTTATGATTTTATGATAAAGCTTGGGGTTAGGGTTAAAATTGGGGTTCAAATAGGCTTATAACTAGAGTTATGTTTAGTATTCAATTAAAGGGTAAGGATTGGGGATCAATTAGGGTTAGGACTCAATTAGAGTTAGGGTTATACTTAGGATTCAATTAGCATAAGGGTTAGTGTTAGGGTTAGGATTAAAATCATGTTCAAAGTTATAGTTACAATTCAATTAGCATTAGGATTAGGGTTAAGGTTAAACTATGGTTAGAGTTTAATTACAAATATTTTTAGAGTCCAAGCTTAACCCTAATCCTAACCCTAAAATCTAAGCATAACCCTAATACCAATACTAATGTTAACCCCAAACTTAACCCTATGTTTAACCCTAAACATTATCCTAAACTTAACCCTAATCTTAACACTAATAATAACTCCAACCCTAAAACCAGTTTTATCTTTAAACCTAACCCTTACCCTTCAAATAATAAAATTATTCCCAACCTTAACCCTTATTTTTTTGTCTAACCCTAATGCTAATCCTAATAATAATAGTAACCCTAACCCTAGCCCTATCCTTATCCCAAATGTTAATCCCAAACACAATCTCCAATCCTAACCCTAACCCTATTCCTAATCCTAACCCTAAATCTCACCCTCACCCTAACCCTATCCCTAATCCTAACCCTAACCCTAAAATATAAGCACAACCCTAATACCAATTTTATTTGTAAACCTAACGCTAACCCTATTCGTAATAATAAAATTATTTTCAAGCTTAACCCTAACCCTAACCCTAACCATAAAATATAAACTGTATAACCATAGTTTAACCCTAATTAAACACTGACCCTAATGTTATTTGAATGTTAACCATAGTTTAACCCTAACTCAAAGTTTTTTCCCTAATTCAACCCCAACCCTAACTCAAAGGTTTCCTCTAATTCAACCCCAACCCTAACTCAAAGTTTTTTCCCTAATTGAACCCTATTTTAACCTTTACCCTAACCCTAATTAAACTTGAACCTCACCCTAATAAAAAATTGAACCTAACCATGTTTGACGGCTAACTATAACTTATATTAAATTTTTATATTAAATATTCTAAAGTATTATTATTTATCTAATAATATAATAAAATAATATAGTAAAATTATATATTAATTCAAGTTATGTGTTGTGTCGTGACTGCTACTAGCATATATATCTTAAATTTAAGATATATAAATTACGTTGAGATATATCGAGGCGTTTAATTTTTTAATTTAATACATCTATATTAAATTTGAATGATGAAAAATTAAATGCCTTAATATATCTCGGCGTAATTTATATATCTTAAATTTAAGATATATATGCTAGTATTTAATTCTACATATACAACAAAAAAATATACTAGATTTGACAAATAATAAAACTTAACAAAAGATCATCATGCTATTATAATGTTTAACAATCATGTAACACTTTATTTGTGTCATAGTTACTATACATAGTTCATAATATAATAGAAACAAACTATATAAAAATATATTGACGTTGATACCAATTTGAGTTCTCTAAAATATTGATATTTTCACTCAACCAAAGTACAAATATCATTAACAATTCAAAGAACCATTAATTGTAAACTTTCATTCCAACAAACATGTACAATATATATATAGTGAAGGAGGGGATTCACTACTCCCAAGTCCCAAGAGAAACAAAGTCTAAAGGGAGCAAATAGCCCTCGGTCACCTCAATGTACAAAGCTCAAGTGATAGGGCTGAAGGTGAAAGAGATTGAAAAAACATAATAAAAATAAATACTAAGCTAAGAAAGGAAAACCAAAAATTGATGACAAATTACAAAAAATTGATTGCAAGAATAGAAAGAGGATGACTTACAAAATCTACCCTGAGAAGGATAGAGTTGTAGTCAATGGATGCTAGCACATTGCATGGACATTTGTGTGTTGTGTTGTCGTCCCTATTAAATCAAGTGATGAGGCTCAAAAGTATGCTCATAATTTGAGTATTATGATGTATTTTAATATCCTACTTTCTTATTGCTAATGGATGTTTTAACTCTTTGATTAAAGACTTTTTATCTAAAATGGAGTAGTATCCTATAGCAATACATTCCTATATTCCTGAAACAACATCTCTATGTGTCTTTTTACCTTGTTTGACCTCTTGAATGACTGATATAATGCATGTGGTTTATGGATAATGAAATGGATTTAATATGTGATTAATGAATGTGTATCGTGTTATTTTCCATGCGTGCTTTCTTTAAACTTCTATCACCTTATTGTATACGAGGTTGTTGAAGGAAGCATGAGCGAGCCAAGCGCAATAGATCTCGGCCCTGCAGTAAAGTCCATTTCCAGCATGGTGCCGAGGAAGTTGTTCCAGCGAAGACTCTCTAACCGGGTTGTTGGGAAGAAATCTAAATCATCATTAATCTGGGAAGAGTGGAATGCTAAATTCTCTTTGAATCGTGTTGAACAAATATGCTTTCATTTATGAGAAGTTTGTTCCTCGGTTTCAGGATGCACTTATGTCCATGTCTTTCTCTGTTAGAGTTAGGTAGTTAGTTGCTTTTCTAATATAAATAAGTTCTCCTGCGCGAGTGAGTAGCGAGTGTGAAAATTTTTAATAGTATGAAGTAATGAAGCAATGTTTGCGTTAGTTTTCTTATAAGCAGAACAATGTATATGGTTTCTAGTTTATGAATAAAAGCTGATGAAGTTTTGAGTTCAATTCTTGCATAACTGGTTGATGCTTGCTAAGGGGCCCCACTTAGTGAGTATCTGTAGTTAGTTGTTTATTTCCTGTTGATCATAAGTTAGATTTCATTTCTAAAGTTTCAGCGCAAACTCAGTCTTATATTGTTCCTGCAGCATCGGGAATCCATCCCTGTGTTTGTTCCTGCAGCATAAGGCCGGTTCATAGTTTGTCTCTTAGTAACAGTCGTTATGATTTCTGCTTTGATTAAGATACGCTTAAGTTAAGAAAGCTTTACGTTACATTCCTGTAGCATAAGTAGAATTTCTTTCACGCATTTATTTCTGGTAAATCGTGACTGAAAACTGGTTCTTAGGCACATACAGTGCCACTCCATTTCAAGTATATGTTCTCTGGTTTGACAATGTAAATGAACAATCATAAGAAGATGTTAGTCACCCTCTTTGGAATGTCCAATTCCTAGGTTCTGATTTTCCATGACTTTTATATCCTTTTGTGGGCGTGACCGGGGGCTAAAAACTTGGAACTAGCAAACACCCAACTCTTCAAATATGGAAACTTGCACACAAATGAGATGAGGAAAAGTGTTGGGGTTGTTTCAAGGCTTGCTTTAGTCAAACCCCAGTTTTGGTGTTTCCACCTCCACAAACAACTAGATAGATGGAAAAATAGACAAGACATGTAATAAAGTAGGCGAGGCGTGTGATAAAGACAAACCCCACTATGGAGGAGAACCTGTATCACAAAATAAATAGACAAGACAAGTATTTTAACAAATATATACAAGATAAGATAATGCAACAAGAGAGTGTTACCAACAGTCTGTGGCTCCCTCTTAGCTTGATAGATGAGACATTGAATGCTTGCAAGAGAGCCTTGGCTGTTGATGAGATGTGAATCCAATAGAGCTTCATTGTAGAGGATATGTAGAAGAGAAGAGGGTGAGAGAGCAAGCTAGAGAGAAAAATGGTAAGAATGAATGAGAATGAAGGCGAAGAGAGAGTTTTATGAAGTTGCATGGATGGTAAAATCCGTTACACTCGCAATTCTACCACCACGACACGTGTCATGGGAAAATTTTGTGAGATTCCCTCATTTAAACTTAGAAAGTTTGTAGACGTTAGCATGTTGCACGGACGTCCACATGCCACATAGGTGTCCAACTCACAAATTTGCAAGAAATGAGGTGGAAGGCTGCTAACGCTTCATAATTGTCCCTTATGGAGTTGAAAT
>VDFB02066329.1:0-29706 GCA_007258455.2 Sequoia sempervirens
CACCCTACAATGAGTAAAGAAGCTCATAAGGGACAAAAATTTATCAATTATGTCTTTTAATTCCCATGGGATCACATCACCTATGTTCAAAATGTCCAAAATTAGCTTTGAATCTCCTTCCAAAATAACCTTTTTAAAACCATAATCCTTTAGAGTCTTTATGCCCCCTCTACAACCATTTCCTCTGCTTTATTATTAGATTAGACTCCCAAATTAACACAATAACTCACAATGCAGACACCTAAGTGGTTTCTAACCAGACCTCCCACCCCTGCCATTCTCGGGTTACCTTTAGAGCACCCATCAAAATTACACTTAATCCACTCTCTTTCAAAAGGGACCCACACATTAGAATTCCTATCTAGAATCTTTGTCCAATTAAGGTTAGTTATATCCTTCCTTAGACCCCAGACCTACTTAGTTCTCATCTCTTTTTAGTTCGGCCAAACTTTCAAGAAATTGTATCTTCCCACATCCATATTTTTCTAGACCTGCACTTTTATGCTCATACTAACCTCAAAGTTGCTTCTCTCTTCTTTAAAGATCCTATTATTTATTTCCTTCCATATTCCCCAATTTAAGAAGGGGGGAATTTGGTTCCCAAGATCCACAATTACCTTATGGGAGAAAGGGTAGTTAGACCAACTTTCAACAAAGGACTTCATAGTATGGGGAAAAACCCAGTTAGTGAATAGAAAAGGAAGAAAGAATGACCACACTTCTCTAGAAAATTGGTAGTGAAAGAAAAGGTGCATAATAGACTCTTCATCCTACTTGCAAAGGATGCATCAGTTAATAAGTTAAAACCATCTCCTAACTAGGTTATCAATAGTTAGAATTCTTCCATGTGAAGCAACCCACCAGAAACTGTTGATTTTTGGCACCATGTTTTTAATCCACACTTTATCCCATTGATTGTCTCTATTATCAATAAGGGGTTTAACCAATTCATTATAAGCTTGTTTAATAGAGAAACAACTATAAAATATCCCCTTCCACACCCATTCATCTTCCCTTTCAATGGTGAACAAGTTCACCTCCCTGATGAGATTGTGTAACCTTAACAGAATCATATTTGAGTTGATCTATCTTTGACCTCTTAATTTAACACTCCTTAACAACAAGTTGAACTCTTTCCATTTAGGTTCTTCCACCTCCCAATTGGCATAGCTTGACACCTTTTTTCCACATATCCTTGTCAAACTTTGTTTAATGGGATTAAATCCATCAGTTGAGGAGAGAGGGGAAGCCTCAATCCAGGGGTCTTTCTAGAAATTAGTGTTTTTACCATTACCAATTCTCTTTCTAACCCCCGATTTTACCACATTCTTAATTTTAATAAGATGGTTCCATAGAACAGACCCACTAGGTAGATCGGTCGTAGAGAGGAAGCAACCAAGATTTTTGTTCTTCAAATACTTAGCTTGGAAAATCTTCACCCAGTCCTTTGACCCTTCCAAAAGATTTCATCCCACCTTAGTAATTAGGGCTTTGTTAATCAATTTTATTCTCCTTATCCCCAACCCTCCAACACTTTTTGGAGTGCACACTTTCTCCCAACTTACCAGAGATAGTTTATTTTTCTCTTTAGTTCTAGACCACATAAATCTTCTCTGAATCTGCTCTATTTTTTCCCCTATGAAGGATAGTATTTTGAAGAGAGACAGGTAATAAATCAGGATATTTTGTAAGGAGGCTTTTAACAGTTGGATCTTCCTGGCTAAACTTAGAAGTTTCCTCTTCCACCTAGCCAACTTCTTTTGAAATCTCTCTATCAGATAGTTCCAATAATTATCATCCAACTTTCTAGAAATGAGAGGTAACCCCATGTAATATGCAGGTAGAACAACTTCTTGACATCCTAATATCTTCGCCACTCTTTTCTTCACAAATTGGTCAACATTAAAGAAGCATATATTGATTTTTTCATAGTTAATATACTACCCAGAAACTAAAGCATAGTAATTTAGAATTGATTTCCAGAGGATGGCTTCCCCCACTGAAGCTTCACCAAACAAGAGTGTGTCCTCAACAAACTGTTGGTGGGATTCAGGTGGGAGAGATGAAGCAACTTTTACACCTTTAAGGGCTTTAGAGTCAACAAGTTTCTAGATATTCCTTCCTAAGACCTCAACAACTATTATGAAAAGATAAGGTGAGAGGGGATCACCTTGCCTTAGGCCTCAACCACAAGAGAAATAACCTTGGGGGACACCATTAACCATAACTAATCACATAGGAGAGGTGACACGGGTAGAAAGAAACTTTAGGAATCTTCCCTCGATCCCAAATTTCCTAAGAATACAATAGAGAAACAACCAAGAGACTCTATCATAATCCTTAGAGATATCAATTTTGAAGGCCATCCCAGGATTTTTACTGAGGTCCATAGAGTGGAGGATTTCATGGGTAGAGATAATAGCATCAAGAATGTTTCTACCTTGGACAAAACCTTTCTGGTTTGGGGCAATCATTTTACCTAAAATAGCTTTAAGTCTGAACACAAGGATCTTAGAGAAGATTTTATATATAGTATTACAAAGACTAGTGGGTCTGTAATCTTTAAGAGAAGAGACAACATCATTCTTGGGAATAAGACCAATAAATGTGGCATTTAGTTGGTTTAGGATCCTACCCGACCTAAAGAAATCTCTAGCAACATTTAATATGTTAGATTTAACAATATCCCAATAAGCTTGAAAAAAATCAAGAGGGAACCCATCAGGGCCAGGGGTTTTATAAGCCCCAAAAGATAACACTGCATGTTTAACTTCTTCCATAGAAACAACATTACTCATATTATTTAAGTCTTGTTCAAAAATAACATTAGGGATCACCTCAAGTCATCTTTTACCTGATTAACATTACCTTGGACATTCTAGTAAGAGGAGAAGAAGTTAACAGCTTCCCAAAAATTTCTTTTTCACCGTAGTACCATCATCTTTCTTGAGTGATCTGATCATGTTCCTTCTTTTGTGTTTCAAGGTAGATTGGTGGAAGAATTTAGTGTTGTGGTCCCCTTCAATAAGCCATTGAACCTGAGAATTTTGTTTCCAAAAGATTTCCTCCTTTTTATTTACCTTAAACCATTGGGATTTAAGGTCACATTCCTTTATGCATATCTCATCATCCATAGGGCCAACTTCCATTTTGTCCTAAACTTCCTTTAAGTTGTTTCCCAATGATTTCTTAATTTCAAAGATGTCACCAAAAGTTGCTTTGTTCCACCCTTTCACTCTCTATTTGATTCTACTCAAATTCTCCCCCAGGTAGAACATAGGGGTGCCACAAACGGGTTCCTCCCACCAATTTTTTAATAAACCAACAAAATTCAGGTGAAGGGTCCACATTATTTCAAATCTAAAAGGGAAGGGGTTGTTGTTGTGGTCAGCATTTCTTTTAAGCACAAGAGCATTATGATCAAAACCAAACCTAGGAAGAGCAGATAGAGAAATAAATTGAGAAATATTCCAATTGAAAGAGATCATAAACCTATCCAACTTAACTTGAATCAGTTGATTTCCATTCCTTCTATTTGACCAAGTAAATTTAGAGCCCTGGAGAGGAATATCAATAAGCCCAACAGAATTTAGAAAACTAGCCAAATCCATCATACTATCAGTATAATCATCCAGCCCCCCAGACTTTTTTCAAGGAAGAAGGGGGGAATTGAAATCCCCTCCTAACATCCAATGGTCATCCTTTATGTTCCTTATAGCATCATTCAGATACTCCCAAAGTTGTAGCCTGTCCCTACTCAAATTGGGAGCATAGATATTAATTAAATTCCATTTCTCTCGAGAAGCTAGATCTTCTAGAGAAACCATAAAATTGTTCCTACTAGTAGAGCTTAGAGTTCCTTTTAATTTTGATGGATTCCAAAGAGTAACAATACCCCCCGAGGCTCCTTTAGCCCCACTGAAAAAATAATTTGCTCCAAGCTAGATACTCAAAATCGCCTTATCAAAGGTCTCCTTCTTCATTTTGGTTTCTTGAAGAAGCAAAACATCCACTTTATTGTCCAGGATATAGATTCTAACCAAAAATTGTTTATAAGGGCTACTTAGGCCCCTAATAATCCAAGAGAGAAACTTCATAGAGAAACAGACCAAGGACAACAACACTAGAGAGCCTAGAGAGGAGTAGACATGGATACTTCTTTTTGGACTTCAATCCCGCAATCAAGTCCAAGGTTCTTTGTTTTCCTAAAGCCACATCCCTCATTGTATCTTTGTTCTTGGAATCCTTTTGGGATGCTTTTCCTACCTTGTTTCCCCCTCCTACATCCAGCTTCTTTTTCTTTTTTGACTTATTAGGGGCTTGTAACCAGTCATCCTCATATTCTTTGTCATTGGGGTGAGGAGAAAACTCCAACAAGGCTAGGGAGTCACTCACATTACCTGCCTCCTTCTAAGATAGAAATGGAATTTCCTCCAAGGGCAGATTGAGGTTTGAAGACACTAATTCACCTTCTTCCTATTCAACTCCTACTTTAGAAACAAGAACCACTCCCATGTGGGACTTCAATTTCACCTCCAACTAGGGGGCCTCCTTTAATTTATCCATTTTTTCAATATCCTTTTCCTCCCCAATTGTATGATTCTCTTCTTTCTAGAAGCCCGAGGTAGGGATACTATCAACAGGGGCAACACTCATGAAGTTCAGGCTAGCCAAATCACTAGAAACAACAAGAGGCTCCGCAAGGACATCAACCAAGCCACAAGTAGGGACATCCTTCATACAGAGGACAACATCCACAAGGGTAGAAGAGACTTCAGGTAGGCGAGCAGTAGGGAAAGAAGCAGAGGGCTTAGGAACCTGCTCAGAAAGAGAATGATCGATATCAAAGGTTCCATCAATAGGATTTTTTCTCACACGAGTCAATGAGGTGACCAAATTTCTTATAAAGCTAGAAAAAATGATGAACATTTTCATATCCAAGGGGTTGAGTCCAGTTGCCAAATTTAGACTTAAGGAGAACAAAAATTGGCAAAACCGTATTAATAGCCACATTTGCACAAATACAAGCATAGACAAGTCTATACTTCTCCTACGTGATCTTATCAATAGCAAAAAGGTTTCCAAAAGAATTTGCAATCCCTTTCAAGATACTTGTCTCCCAGAACTCGAGGGGTAACCCAGGGAGGTGAACCCAAGTTGGAGTTGTAGCCCCCAAGTCAGCAGTAGGATCAAAACCTAGTTTCCACTTGCAGAGGGAAAGAAAGTTCTTATAACCAACATCAAAGTCCCAGGGGCCACCCATTAACACCTTTAGCATATCTTCATAAACTACAAAAGAGAAAAGGAAGATACCTCTTGGCATAGCATTAATGGAGACACTACCTTTAAGATTCCAAGTCAAGGCCGCACAGTGACGTACCTATTCAATATTGGGACAATAGGCCAAAAATTTTCCAACCAATTCCATTTTAAGGTTATCCATAGCCTTCAACATCAAAGCTTTAGGAACATTGAATTCCCAGCTAGTCACAGAATAGGAAGCAGACTCCAAAAACATTTTGCCCAAAGCTGGCGAGCCAATACCCACCAGTTTTTCCACATAGAATGTTGGTTCTTCTTCAAAGAAGAAAGATTCTTACCCAAGAGAAGGGGAAAAGGGTGAATTTATAGAAATATCTCAAGTCATCCCCCCTGGGGAAAGGACGAAGTTACGAGAAGGAGAAGTCACATGAGGAACAAAAATTTTGGCCACTGCCACAATAGACACAACACTAGACAAAGAGACAACAAACTTGGAATGGGGAGCCTTCTCAGGCCCCCCTCCTGACCGGCACATGAGGTAGTCAAATCAAAGTAGGGACAAAAATTCAAAAAAATAGCAAGAGCAAGAAAGTTGCAGAGCAAGAGCTGAGGTTTTTCATGTTTAAGGAATTTGTTCAAAAATAAAACCATGTTAAGTTTTACTCGAGTTCTCATAAATCTTGTGGTGTATTGGATCTTATTCATTATGATGTGTTTGGCCCTATAGATGTTCCTTCGATTTGTAAATCCACATATTATGTTTCATTTATTGATAATTATAGTAGGACATGGGTATATTTTCTAAAGACTAAATCTAAAGTTTTTAGTCGATTTAAACAATTTAAAGCAATGGTTGAGTTGTAGATTGGAAAGAAAATAAAATGTTTGAGGACTGATAAAGGCGGTGAATTTTTCTCTAACAAATTGTATAGATTCTATAAATATTGTGTTATTCATAGATAGAAGACAACTTCATATTCTCCATAATAGAATGGAATTATAGAAAGAATTAATAGAACACTAGTGGAGAGGGCTAGGAGTATGTTGAGTGGTGCTGGTCTAAAACAAAGGTTTTGGGATGAAGTTGTTGCCACTTCCTGTTACCTGATTAACATGTCTCCTACATCAACTCTTGTTGGTAAGATTCCTATAGAGCCATGTTCGAGTCATAAGTCTTCATTAAGACATCTTAGAGTTTTTGGTTGCGAGGCATATGTACATGTGCCAAAGGAGAAGTCAACAAAGTTGGAGAACAAGGTTGTGAAATGTATATTCATTGGATATAGTTATGGTGTGAAAGGATACAAGCTTTTGGATCCTGTTGCACAAAAGGTAATACATAGTAAAAGTGTTATTTTTAGAGAAAATAAGCCTTCTTTTGTTATATTGCAGCCAAAACAAAGTAAACAAGAATATATGATTCAATTTCCTTCTACACCTAAGAAATTTGAATCGAGGCCCAAAGATAGACAAGAATTTGAGGAGAGATCGTCTAGCTTTGGATCTTCATAAGAGGAGGAAGAACCTCCAACTCAACTTGTTTGTAGGTCTACAAGACATAGACAACCACATGAAAGGTATTCATCTAATGATTGGAGATGTATTTTTTCTTTGAATACTAACATGGATGAATCCAAATGTGTAGAAGAGGCAGTAGGAATGAATGATGTAGAATCCTAGAAGATTGCTATGGATGAAGAAATGGCATCTTTGAAAAAGAATGATACATGGGATCTTGTACCATTGCTTGAAGGATGAAAACCCATTGGTTACAAATGGGTGTTCAAGAAAAAGATTGGTTCAGATGGAGGTATTGAGAAGTACAAAGAAAGGTTAATTGCAAAAGGTTACTCTCAAGTTGAGGGTGTTGATTATGGTGAGATATTTTTTCCTATTGCAAAAATGACATCCATTAGATTTTTGCTTTCTATTGTTGTTTCTTATGATTTAGAGGTTGAGAAAATGGATGTGAAAAATTCTTTTCTTCATGGTGATTTGGAGGAGGATATTTATATTACACAGCCAGAGCACTATGCGGTGAAAGGTAAAAGTAAGTTGGTTTGAAAATCGAAGAAATCTTTGTATGGCCTAAAACAGAGTCCTAGGATGTGGTACCATAAATTTGATACATATGTGTTGAGTTTGGGATTTGAGTGTTCTAAATCAGATCATTGTGCTTATTATAAAACTGATGGTGATCATTTCCTATTTATTGCATTATATGTTGATGATATGTTATTTATTGGAAAAAGGGAAAGGTATGATTTCAGAACTAAAATCTCAACTTGCTGCTAAATTTGAAATGAAAGATCTTGGTGCAACTAGACACATTATTGGGATGGAAATTAAAAGAGATAGAGTGAATGAAAGCCGACTTGGCCAAAGTATGTCAACTCAATTTTATAGAGGTTTGATATGTAGGATTGTAGACCATTGTGTGTTCTTGTTTCAGTTGGAACAAAGTTATCTATTTTAGATTGTCCAACATCTCCATCAGAGATGTAAGACATGAGCAGAGTTCCTTACCAAAGTGTAGTTGGAGGTTTGATGTATGCTATGGTTTGTACTAGACCAAGCATTCCCCAAGAAGTGGGAGTTCTTTCCAAATATATGTCTAATCTTGGTAGAGTTCATATATTTGCAGGGTACCTCAGATTATTCCTTATGTTATCATAGTAATATGACTAAAGATGAGATTTCCCTTGATATTCATGATTATGTGGATTTAGACTGGGCAGATGATGTTGATAGCAAAAAATCCACCAGTGCTTATGTGTTAACTTTATTTGGTGGTGCAATTAGCTGGATGAGTAAGTGACAAGTTGTGGTTGTTTTGTCCACTACTAAAGTAGAGTATATGACATCTACTCATGCTTGTAAAGAATCCATTTGGCTTAAGAGACTGTGTTCAAATATTGGAATAAAATAAGATGAAGTGGAAATTTATTACACAATCGAGTGTGATATGTATAGTGAAGAACTTGACATTTCATGCTAGGAACAAGCACATTGATGTACATTATCATTTTGTTAGAGATATGGTCAAAGATGGCAAGGTGAAGCTGGTTAAGGTAGAGACTTTGATGAATGTTGTTGATTCTTTAACTAAGCCTGAGCACAAGAAGTTCAAATGGTGTTCAGAGATTATGGGCCTTTTGACCCCTAGCAATTAAAGGGACAATGTTTACACTCTCACATTGCTCTTGCAAGGTGTTTGACAAGTGGGATATTTTTTGGGAAAATGTGTCTCAAACTTGCAATTATATAAGTTTTATTATTGACAGGATGTTTGTATATATATATATATCCTATTTACACCAATAGGTGTATACATTGGTAGCACAGAGTGAAATGTGAGTGTGTTAACTTTTAATGTATATCCTATTATATAAGTTTTATTATTGACGTGGATGTTTGTATATATATATATCCTATTTACAACCAATAGGTGTATACATTGGTAGCACATAGTGAAATGTGAGTGTATATATCATTATTTAATGTATATCCTAAAATGGTTGGCATACATTAAATAATGATATATTTAAATTTGGACTATTCATTATTAGGTTTTAGATCTAATGGAAAATATCTTGTTGGCTTGTCTATAACCCTATTTTATGAGGGTGTTATATTACGTTTGGAGAGTGTGATGTTTTGAGAGTTTGATAGTGGTGTTGTCTCCTGGAATCTTTGGTGGTGATACTCCTATGAGAAGATTTCTTTGCAATTATATTGTAATCTTTGTGTTTTTTAATAATATATTGGAAGCTCGAGTGTTGGTTTTTCTCTCAAAGGGTTTTCCCCACATAAATTGGTGTTTCGTGGTATGTATGATATTTATATTTATTCTATTTAACTTTCTATAACTATTAAAGATTTGTAAAGTTTTGCATTATTCTCCTCTCAAGATTAGTGTAGGAAGATGTTCCACTACCTTAGCTTCCTTACAATCTCATCCTCATCATCCAATTTAATCACAACAAGAGGCCTAATGACAATTTCCATTGAAGTTTCTTCTTTTTTTTGTTATTTTGAAGGTGGAAAATCATCAAGCTTTGTTTCAATTGGTGATTGATCTTGATTTTTTGTTTTACTCTCTTATTTTAATCTATGAGCAATAGCATGATGTCTACACCTACGCTCTTTAGAATCTATGTTTCTTTTTGTGTGATTTTCAAGTTGTGATTGTGTAGGAGTGGGTTTATCAATCATAGGTTTCTTTTCTTCCTGCAAGGGAGGAATGAAAGGAACCATGGAAGGTGGTTCAACCACTTTCTCTTTAACTTTGTAAACTTGTTTGATCTTAGGAGGGACAATAGGACTTATTTGGTTATCTCTTGGTCTTTTATAGGAAAGAGGTGAAGGATTTGTCATGGGTTGGTCTTGGTTACTTGGAAGGGCTTTTGGTTCAATCATGGTTTCATCAATGATAGGAGGCTCAATCATGGGTTGAGGCATGTTGCTAAGGGATAATTCTTCTATGCACTTTTCCTTAAACTTTTGATGAGACTTGAAAAAAGAGTCTTCATGAGGCTTAAGAGGTCATAGGTTCAGTCCAAAAGAAATCCAATGAGAAATTCCCTCGAGAAGACAAAGGATTAAAGCCACTATGGTGCATAGTATAGATTTCATTGTCAAATGGAAACTTTAAGCATTTATGCACTACCGATAGGATGACATCCATGGAGTGTAGCCATGGGTAATCAAGATTCACACAGAATTGGTTTGATCATGGGATGATGGAGAATGAGACATTCAGTTGTTTTGGTCCAATTTTAAAAGGAAGAGTGACTGAACCTATCGTAGGAAAAGAAAAACCATTATGTGTTTTAATCCATGCTTTCGGTTGTTCATAAGAATCTTGATAAATTTCATGCACAAATAAGAATTCCACCATGATCACATTCTCTACACACACGAGATCAATTATTATACCATTAGTAGGCTTGTCATTGATTCTTCCGACAATGTAAAGAGGACCATCAGGTGCACGTCTAATTATGTCATTTTGTGAGAAAGCAATGTTAAGGAGCATTTTTGTTTGGCCCTTACAAGTTTGGACATCAATGAAGCCAACCATACGTTATAAGTCTTCTTCATTTTCATTCATATTGTCATTATTTGTATCTTCAAGTTTGTCAACATTCATCACATCATTCTTGGCATCATTAGCTTTCACAAAAGAGATATTATGATTTGGCATGGGGTTGGTAAATATTTGCAAATTTTGGTTGGGTGTGGCAATAGACGTGTTTCCTTAATCATTAACACCACCCATTTGGATGTGATTAGAATCAATGAGATCTTGCACAATATTTTTAAGACGCTTACATTATTTTGTATCATGTCCATTTTGTCAGTGATAATGGAAAAAGGCATTCGAGTTGAAGTTTGGAGGTAAGGGCTTAGTTGTATCAGTGGCTCTAACAAGAGGTAAGGTAACTAAGTTCTTACTTATAAGTTGCAACATGATGGAGTGAAGGGTATCGAGTAAAGGGGTAAATTATCTACTCCTCTCCCTAAATGGATATGGATTTGTTTTTATGGAATCCACTTGGGAGTTAACATGTTGAAATTTTTTAGGTGCATTTATTTGTAGAAATCCCTTATTTTGTTTCTTAAAAGGTTGGAAATTGTTATGGAACATGCCTTCGAATTTCTCAGGATGTTTAGGAGTTTTTGTTTCATGATGAGTAACCAAATTCTAATAATCATGAAGGGTCATGCACAAGTGTGTAAAGGAGGGAAACTTCAACATCTCAAGTTTAGCCTAAATATTGGTATGCAAATTTACTATGAACATTCTTTGAAGGTAAACATCAAGAATCTTAATGTTGATTTATGAGTAAAGAAATTGGTATCACGCTATGAAATCAGTGACCTTTTCATCATTGTTTTGTTTACATTGTATTAAATCAGCTAAGGTCATCTTGGGACCCATGTGCACTTGGAAATGGTTAAGGAAGGCATCAACAAGTTCATTGAATGAACTAATTGAGTTATTTGGTAAGGAACAAAACCACTCCAAGACAGTGTCTTTCAAGGATCTAGGGAAAAGTTTAGCTAAGAGATTGTCCTCAAAAATGAAGTAACTACACAAGGTTGTATATGATGAGGCATGGTTACTAGGGTCTCCTTTTCCACCGTATTTATCAAATCTAGGAATCTCTATACCTTGTTGCATTTTTGCTCTTAATATCTCCAAGGATAAAGTGTTTCTTTTGACATATTGTGAAGGTTAGCCATTTTTATTTTGGTTCAATATGGCAATTTGTTGTTGGAGGGATGAAACATTTGTAAGAGTTGGTTAAGGATGAAATCATTGGTTGTGTTGTGAGATAGAGGTGAATAAGGTGGAGGTGTATATTTATTTGGAGGACAAGTGAATTATAAGTTTGTGAGGGGAGATGGATGAGGAGATACAAGATTTGAATGCACAAAGCTAAAGGGATTCCCAATGGAAATATGTAAGGTGGTATTGACATTGCTAGTGGGTTTTTTAGTTGTTGTAATAGTTGGATTAGTGTATGTAGGAATAGAGATCATAGTTGTGGAAGGAGGAATTAGATTTCTACCTTGACTTTGAGTGTACCCCAAAGTTTGAGCACAACTAGTTGTTGTAGGAACATGTTTATCAATAATGTGAGATAGGCTACACGGAATCTTTATTCCTTGTTCATTATCAAGAATTTTCCTTATGTTATCTATGATAGGAATTGCAGTACCAACAATGTATTCAAAACTCACAATTTTTTGCAATTTCTCTAAATCTTCATCCATTTGTCTTAGTTCTTCTTGAGGGACATTAGCAACCATTGTGTCAACATCAGTCACATTGGTTGTGGGTAGGGTGGTCATGGGAAATGAGGTTTCAAAGCTATGGTCCATATTGGGTTGACTAGTATCAACACTGTGAGTGAAAGAGTTGGAAAGCTCAAGATCCACGGTGAGTGTAGTAGCACGGGATGGTATGAGTTTCAAACTACGTCTCACTTAGTATTGGTAATAGGACACCAGGTTCTGAAGCTCATACAAGTTTCACCAAACCTAAGTGTACCCAAAATGGAGAATAGGCACTAGATAAATGCAATCAAACACCCTAGAATATGAAGTGCAATACAAGAATGTAAAAAGAAAGAAATTTTTAGATTTTAAACAAGATAATTTATTGATTATGCTATGCAAAAACCTAAAAATATGTCTTTTAATACCAATTTTTATTTTAAAACAATGAACTCAATTTGACCAATTGAACCTAATGCAAACAATGACAGATTTTTCTAATTATTGAAATCAAAACCCAGATTTAACAGTAGATCGGAATGAAGCAAACAAAGAAAAATCACTGCCCAAAATTTTGAAAAAGAACCTGTACATGGACTGATTTTCCCTGGGGAAAATAGGGTCTTAGCATAGGGGTTGCAAAAATTTAAATCTAAGTCTAAAGTTCAATGCTAGGGTTTCCTATTTTATATTACAAACTGTGGTTTCAATGACTGATTTTTCCAGATTTTGATGTCTGAATGCAAATGAAATGAATGGAAAATGATGAACAATTTGAAACTTTTTGAAATGCAATTTCAATCCTATTTGTGAATGTGAATGATTGAGCATACACTAATATGCAAGTACTATGCAAAATCAATGTAATATGCAATAATTTTTTTATTTTTTTTATATTTTAAAAGATGCAACATGCAAACCTAAAACCCTAAATGAGATGCAAACTAATTCAATGCAATGTAAAGTAATACAAATCCTAGATCTAGGGTTTGAATGGACTCCAAATTTAGAATTTGTTTTATGTATAATGTTGGGTTCACCAAAATGAAATGGGGAAAAATGTGGGTGATGGATTTTGAATAGGGGTATGCACCTACACTTTACTTCCTTATTTCATTAGGAAAAAGAGATCCCCTAGGGAAATATTGAATTTCAACCCTTAAGTGAGTCAACCTTGATGGAGATCTTGTTTTTTTCCTTATGACTTAGGACAGGGTAAATCAACCTGAAATGTATTTTTGAAAGATGAATGAAAAATACCAAATGGATGCAATTATGCAATGTAACACATGAAACATCAATTTTAAACATTAGTCTAATAGAAACTAGAAAGTTTCAGCAGACCTAAGAAGGATGTGATTTTATGCACCTATCACAAAAATCATGTGTTGAGTGTCCTCATGGGACTCATTCACCCAAGGGTGAATGGGTCTTGCTACAAGGGTTCAAAATCTACTTTTACTATCATCTGCTCCTAGGTCTACACTCCTAATTCCTCTAGGTTTCATAGTCGTAAATTAGAGATTAAATTTTGAAAGTGAGTTTTGTGGCTTGATGACAATGTTGACAACTTTTACAATTTTGCACTTTTGAGAGATCTTCAATTCTTCAACCTAACATCTGCAAAACACAACAAGAGGGAAAAATTGTTTATTTTGGTGAATGGGGGTTTTCCTTGGTCAAACCCCATTTTGGTAATTAAACCTTGAAATGAAACAATGAAACATGAAAGGGATGCTGAATGAACAATTACTATGTTGCAACTCACCAAACCCTTGAATGAAACCCTTGAAGGAATGAAACTTAACACATCTCTTCAAGGTCTTTATCTTGCATGAAATGGCTTGATTGATGATGTGATCTTGATGCTTGAAACCTACATCACAATGTTAGCTCCAAAAACATGCATGAATGAAGATAACTTTGACATGCTGCTTGAGATCTTGAATGCTACAACAAATGGCTAGTAAATCTTATCTTGAACACCTTTGACCATAATCTCAGCTCTTGTGAATGCTTATATATGAAATCTAGATATATTAGGATTTGAATTTGATAAAAAGACCTTGTATTTATAGGTAATTTTCTAATTTCTCAAAAATTAATCATAAAAAGGCCACCAAAAACATATTAAAATTTTGAATTTAGCAACTAAAGGGGACCCATCACCCAAGGGTGAATGGGTCTTAACCTAAATTGTCAGGACCTATTCATTTTGAGGTGTTAAAAATGATAATTGCATTAATTAAATCATGATTCCCCTTTCAGAAAGTGTAATTAATTAGGCTTGCAGATGCAGAATTGGGCCAATTAAAGGCTTAATTAAGTCCAATTTAATTAAGGGGCCGCCCAAACATAGTGTGAAAATGTAAAGGAGTGCATTTTCTGACACTACAATAATTAATATTTTGTCCCTCATGTACCCTAGAACACTTTCCAAAGAACGTGAAAACATATAAATCAATTTAGGATAGCAATTATAATGTCACCTATCCTAACATGGAAGCTTCTCCAATAGTGATCGAGAGGAGATACTCTTTATGGCGTTGGAGGTAAAGAAGGATGAAGATAAAAGAAAAGAAGAAAGAGATTTGAAATAAGAACACGTCAAAGATAATGAAGAATATGATCTTGAGAAAGAGCTTGAATTTTCTTAGAACAAGATCAAGAAGCTCAAGAGAAGGAATTTGGGACTAAAATCATGACTTCAAAAGATAGTAAAGTAAAATCATCTCAAATTCTTGAAGAATTGAAAAGAATGCTCATGGATTTGAAGGTTCAAATTGAGAAAGTAAAGTGAATTGAAGAAGTTGTAAGAGTCCAGTTGAAGGAAAAGGAACTAGAGTGCGATAAATTGAAGCTTGAATTTGTTTCCTTAAGGAAGGAGTTGGAAATATCTAATCAAAGCATGAAGTACAAAAAGAGAATTGAAATCTTGGAAGATATTATAAACTCCCAAAGATCGCCTTTTATCAAGATAGGTCTTGGTTTTGAGGAAAAACAAAAGACAATCAAAGAAGATTCATATTCCAAGGCCACAAAGTTTTAAGGAAAATGAAGAAAATCCCAAAAGCTATACAAATATGCTCAAAGGCTCCAACAATGATGATAGTCCATAGAAGAGAGAAAGTAATACTAAGAAAATTAGCATTCCTCCCAAAGACAACAATGAAGGTTTCAAGAGACCATTCCCCCAAAGGCAAGCATAAATGGATAAGTTCCAATGCTCCTTTTATGGCTATTGTTTCTTTTGCAATAAATTTGGTCACAAAGCAATAGATTGTAGAGCTCATATAGGGAGGGATTTGGGTTTTTTAAAGAGAAACTATAATCCATTTTCCCCTCTAATGGATTACAATTTCATATGCTACAAGTGCAATAATTTTGGCCAAACAACACATTCTTGTAGAATTGACTTTGTTGATCCTCTAAAACAAAACAAAAGGGAGGGTTTTCTTGAAAAACTAAAGGAGGAATCTACAAATGTTAATGAAAAATCCATGCTTGTAAAAGTAGCCCTACATCCACAAAAATGAAGAAAATCAATGGTACAATGATAGTGGTTTCTCAAGATATATGACAGGGGATAAAAGAAAGTTCATCAGTCTAAAGGAACTAATGGAGGCATTGTAAAGTTTCGAGACAATGTTATAGCAAGAATCATAGGAAAAGGCACTCTTAGCTTCGACAATGGAAAGGCAAATACCGAGAATGTATTGTACGTCGAAGGATTGAAACACAATCTTCTAAGTGTGAGTCAATTGTGTGATCAAGGGAACACTCACATTCCATCCAAGTGGTTGCGAAATCAAAAAAAAAAGAAGGAAAGTTGTTGTAGATGCTAATAGAATTATAAGGAATCTCTACACTCTTAGAGAAGTAAAAGGGGAAAAATGTTGCATGGCACGAGAAGAAGAGTGTCTCTTATGGCATAAAATGATGAGACATTTAAACTTTGATAACATTGTGAAAATTAGCCATAAGCAAGTTCTAAGGGGCATGCCAAAGATAACAAAGTCGTGTAATACAATCTACAAACAATGCCAATGTAGAAAGAAAACAAGACCATGTTTCAAATCAAAGGAATATTCTTTATCATAGCCTTTGAAACTCATTCATACTAACTTATGTGGGCCAACAAGGACCAAAATCTTACAAGGTGAGAGCTACTTCATGTTAATAGATGATTATTATAGAATGACTTGGATTACTTTCTTAAAAGAAAAATTGGAAGCTCTTGAGAAGTTTAAGACATTTAAAGCTCTAGTAGAGAATGAAACCAATTTAAGAATAAAGTGTCTGAGATAGGATAGATGATGAGAATTCATCTCAAATGAGTTTGAATATTACTGTGAACAACACAAAATAAAAAGACAGTACTCAATCGCAAGGACTCCACAACAAAATGGATTTGTTGAGAGGAAAAATAGGGTTGTTCAAGGGATGGAAAGAGCAATGTTGAATGAGTCTAATCTTAGTGATATATTTTGGAAAGAAATGATGCACATGACAGTCTATGTTTGAAATTGGGCATAAATTAGGGTAAACAATAACAAAATACCCTATTAGCTTTGGAAGGGAAGGCTTGTGTCAATGAAGTATTTAAAAATATTCAAAAGAAAATGTTACATCCTATGAGATGACAAAGACGGGAAAGTTTGATTCCAAGTGTGATGAAGGAGTCTTCCTTGGATATTCCATGAGAAACAAAACTTATAGATTCTATAACAAGAGATTGCACAAAATTGTTGAAAGTGCGAATGTGAGACTTGATGAACATTAAAAGGAAATAGTACAAGAATTTGATCATCAAGAAGATAACATTAAAGAAGAAATAGAGGAAGAAGATAAAAATGGTGAACAAGTAAATCCAAAAACACCATCTAGAGCACCAACCAAGACTCCATCCAAATTTGTCCAAAAGAACCATCCAAAAAATCCAATCATTGGTGACAAAGATATACAAATTCAAACAAGTAGATTAGTTGGTTCATCTGAACATGCAAACTTATGCTTACTCTCTAAAATGGAATCAAAGAATTTGACAAAAGCAAGTGAAGGCAAGCATTGGATAAAGGGTGTGGAAGAAGAATTGGATCAAATTGAGAAGAATGAAACTTAGGAACTTGTCCCAAGACCTAAGGATAAAAATGTGTTTGGCACTAAGTGGCTATTTAGGAACAAGTTGAATGAGGATGGCCAAGTTGTGAGGAACAAGGAAAGACTAGTATGCAAGGGACATGTTCAAGTCAAAGGAATTGATTTCAAAGAAAAATTTTCCCTTATTGCTCGTATGGAGGCTATAAGGATGTTCTTAGCATTCCCTTGTTTCAAGAAAATGGATGTCAAATCAACCTTTATTAATAAAAACTTGGAGGACGAAATGTATATTGAATAGCCAAAAGGGTTTTTCCTATCAAAGAATGAGGACTATGTATGTAGACTAAAGAAGGCACTTTATGGGCTAAAACAAGCCTCTAAGAGATTGGTACTCAAGGTTGGATAAGTATCTAAAACAAGGCTTCAAAAAGGGTATTGTTGAAAGCAATCTATACATTAAAATTGAAGGTGAACATCATATGATTGTTGTAGTTTATGTGGATGACATTATATTTGGAGGTGGCAATGATAAGATGTGTCAAGAATTTGCAAAGAACATGCAAAAGGAGTTTGAAATGTCTATGCTTGGTGAGTTGTCTTTCCTTCTCGGATTGCAAATTTTCTAATCTAATAAGGGGATATTCATTTCACAAGCCAAATATATTAAATAAATGTTGAAGAAATTTAGGATGGAGGATTGCAATCCAATGAGTACTCCCATGGTTATAGGATGCAAATTAATCAAGGATGATGAATCTCCAAAGGCAAATCAAACTCTATATAGGTCTATGATTGGAAGTTTGTTATATGTGACAACAAGACCTGACATTATGCAAGCAGTTGGTTTGGTGGCATGGTTTTAGGTGGCACCAAAGGAAACACATGTGCAAGTAGTGAAGAGGATATTTAAGTACTTAAAGGGCACTATGGATTTTGGGTTGTGGTACCCAAGAGGTGAAGATTTCGCCCTCACAACGTACATGATGTGGATTGGGCTAACAATATTGATGATAGAAAAACACAACTGGAGGAGCATTCTTTCTTGGCCCCAATCTTGTATCATGATTATGTAAGAACAAGAGTCAGTTTCTTTGTCCACGGCAAAGGAAAAATACATTGCAGTAGCTTCTTGTTGTACTCAAGTTCTTTGGACGAAGTAAACCTTGAAGGACATCAAGGTTGAGTATGAGCACCCCATCTCCATATTTTGTGACAATACAATTGTAATCAACATATTCCGATCAAATATAATTTCCTAAGGGATCATTGAGCAAGTGGTTGATCAACAAGTGAAGTTGGAGTATGTTGCTACAAAGGAGAAAATTGCAAACATTTTTACGAAGCCACTACCAAAAGTGACATTTGATTACCTTAAGGGGAAATTAGGAGTGATCACTCTCAGCCAATCACTAATTTTTCAATAGAAGAACATATTCAGGGGGAGCCATTCATTGCCTTATCTTTCAACCCTAGGAGACCTTTTCCATTGATGTCAAAGGGGGAGGAGTAGAGTAAGGGGGAGCATTTTCATACGGGGGAGCAATTCAGTTAGGGGGAGATGTATGGTCTTGTTACATTTCAAGATTATTCTTTGTAAGGTTGCCATCAATGACAAAGGGGAGATTGTTGGAAAATGTGTTGTCATTGATATTAAAGGATGAGCAAATGATGAGTTAAACACATGGGCCATCCCATTTCTAGCGCCCCCTTGAGAAGATTTTGTAAAAGTAAAAAATATATGCAAAATTAATAGGGACGACCCCCCTCTAGGAGCCACCCCAAAAACTAGGGACTTATAAATTAAATATATATATTTTAAAGTGGGTTGACCCTCCCTATAAAGGTGCACCCAAGTGTTGGGAATAAAAATAAAATAGATAAAAAAAATGCGGTCTAACCCGTTTGGAAAGTCACCTCCATTGGGTGAAGAGGCACAATTGGAAATTATAAATAGAAGGTAGTGAGAGGATGAAATGCAATCAATTTTCAAGGAATATTTTTTGTATGAAGAGCAGAAATAAAAAGCTATTCAAGCTAATTTATAAGACATGCAAGCAAATGCAGTAAATTTGTGAAAAGAAAGGAAGTGACACAAGTAAGATCATGGTGATTTATGAATAGACTTTATGAAGACAGTATTGTAGATTTTGAGAAGACATTATTGTTGACTTCATGAAGACTAAATTGCAAATTTGTGAGAGGAAGTTCTTGGCAAATTTGTGACAAGGCATTAGAGCAGATTTGAGGAGTGGCAAGTTAAAATTATTCATATTGTTCTTGTGGAGGTTGGAGCCTCCTACTTGAGAAGATCATGAGGTTGGAGCCTCTTGTTGAAAAGATTGGAGTCTCTTGTTGAGTTGGTGCTTAGTGGTGGGGATTGGATTCTCCATTGAGTTGGTGCCTATGAATTTTGTAAGAATTTTTATGCCAACAAGATTTCGTCATGGTTTTCTCCTGTAACGATTTCCACGTAAAATTGTCTCTTGTGCATGTTCTCAAATTACTATATCTTGCATGAATGACACTATTATCGATAATTAGGGCTTGAAGTAATTTTGCTATACTTGATTAAGGAATAAAGTTTTAATCTCTACTGATTCACCCCCTACCCCCTCTCAATATAAGTGTGTGCTTCATCATTAACCACTCTTCTCCTTCACTTCTATAAAGTATAAAGGTCCTTGGGCTCAACCCAAAAGACAATTTTGACCTCCAAGAGGCATGTCTTTTGATTCACCCCTTATTATTTATATTCCATTGAAATGCTAGAGTTGAAGTCATCCCCTTAGTGATGAAATTTAAGGCAAGCCTTGTGATAACCCCGATCTCTCAGACCAAGGTCATTATCGATTATCCAAGTGATTTATCTTTTGAAACTTATCTTAATCTGGTTTTGTTACTGATTTAAACAGAATAATATTTGCATACGCAATTTAACAACTTCAGACCAACTACCATGAGATCATTTTATTGCAAATCCTCAGAGCATCATATGTTATTATTCCAGGAATAGATAACGAAGCATAACACCCTATTGCTCTTACATAAGCACATAGCTGTTGATCAGTAACTCTGTAATCAGATATGTCTCATTGACAACTTCCAACGAATGGACAAACATTGAGACTTAGAATATTTTCAATACAAAGGAATAGAATTTAACAATTGATCATAGATTGTTCAGAAAGCCCAGTTATACGGAAATCATCATTAATTTCTGTTTACCAAGTCACAGAATAACACAATCCCAAACGTTGTTGGATTCCAAACTCCCTATGAAACTCAGAATTGCCAATACTGATTGCTTTCCAGAAATTACAGGGATATGGGACTCCAAACGCAGATGATACAAATGCAGCAATATGCATGCAGGACATTATTTGCTCAAGATGCAGAACATTACAGGAAATGCACAGAATGCTATAGAATCCATACCCGTTACAATCAGCACTCCAGGCAACAGAAGGACATGATAATGATAGATGAATAACTTCCGCAATAGAAGAATGGCTCCCACAGTTTCTGTGATAAAGACGGAAGGATTATCTTCAAGACTTTCGAATAGCACAGGAACCCGATAATAACACCAATGAATGTCGAGCTCCCTCCATGGCATCGACTTATATCCTCTTTCAGATACATATATACTTCCCGATCACTAAGCTCGGGAATGTCAAGATGTCCAACCCTACACCAGTCGAGACCCGATGAACATATGAATAGTGCCAAGTGACTGAACACGAATAGGGGAAGTCGTTGTAGACTGAGTCTAATGGCCAGAAATGTGCGTGACTTCAATGTACGTCTTCAACTGCCATTACGGACCTTTTGAATGGGACGGCATATGACTTCTGACACGGCTTTTCTATCCCGTCAAGTGCTATTCCTAAACCGTTCTCAATATCACATCTTTGAGATGCTTGACAGTCTAACATATTGCCAACGCCACAGTCTAACATATTGCCAACGCCATATCAGCTCTTCTTTCCGGAATAAGAAAACCTCATATCACCAGTGAAGGCACGACAATAAGCGTATGTGTTATGGGAATAATCTTGTCACGAAAATATAAGAAGGAAACCTCGAATTCAGTACTCTTCCGCCTCTTGAAATCTAGCACAGAACGAATAAACACCACTTAGAGGATGCCTTCCACATTCAAAGCTTCTTACTTCAATTGATTCCATGAATCATCGGCTTCTTCACAGAAGATCATACTTATCTTTAAGCATTATTACTCCCAATAGATATTCTAAGGTTCGCCAATGTTCCTACCGATATCTGAACATATATTTCTTCAATCCTTAATATCTCAGAGTAATCCATATCTATTCATCACCAATATATTCATATAAGGAACTCTCCATAGAGGTAAATCGCCGTTTAATTTGAGTTCACAAATATAGACTAAAATAAAGTCCTTAAATACTGAGATGAGATTAGCCACACCAGGTTTTCGTCCAGCATAGCCACCAAATCCTGAGAGTTTCCGTTCTCAGGTTTCCAATACCCAAACACCCATATTCAAATCTCCGTGATCCATAATCAGTCCGCTGCTCCCATTATAATATGCCAATTTCAGTTTCAATAACTGAATTATTTTCGGACTTTTAAGAGAGCCATAGTCCGTTTAATAATATTTCATAAAGCCAACTGAGTTATTTTTATAAGACTTTATAGAGTATAAAATATTTAACTCATTGATATTTTATAAAGTCTCATTATAATTAATTAATTAAATATTCAATAAGCAAAATAAAGACTTATTAAATATTTAATCAATTATTTTCCAAAGTCATTTTGGCTTCAAAACGGGGACATCACAAGCCTCCTAAAAAGTATTTGGAAAGAAGTGTTTTTATTATTCTCAAAATCACACAAACATGTGAGAGAAGAGCATATGCACCTCACTTCTTCAAGATTAAAAAATATTGATTAAGTTTTATCCCAAATCCAACTGTGAGTTAATTTTAATCCCAATTTTTAATGTAAAAATATATGCAAAGAAGACAAAGCAAACAAATTTTGGAAATGGTCTATAATCAATGTCTTCTACAAATCGTTTTGCTTCAAATATTTTAGAGTTTAATAAAAACTCTTGAACCTATAATAAAAGTATTAGAAGTTTTCAAAAATGATTCTTGAACCAACGTTCTATAATAAACCTATTAGTAATTTTCAAAGATCAAAGTCTTGCACATGATTTGTTGCAAGGACAATGTGCAGAAAAGAAATTAAAATCCCTACAAAAATTTAAAAAATAAATGTTAAAATAGAAAATTAAATGTCACCATAACATTTTTCATAATTTTCTATGCACTTTCTTTTTAAAAAAATCATTGAATTTCATTTTCATTTGTAGAGTTATGAGCATTTAAAAATTAAAAGCAAAGTTCGACTTTGAAGAATTATACCTAAAAATCTTGGTGGAATCTACAAAAACTACCAACTATAGAGCAAAGTTCTTTGAGTCACCTTTCCCATGCCTTCCACACTCTACTGTTAGATCCATTTTGTAGCAATAATCTCCCTATAAAATATCACTTTTAAATCTCTTCAAAATTGTGTAGAGCTATAAACTCTATTGTTTGCTTAAAGGATCAATCCGTGTGGATGCTCTACTTAGCAAAATAAGACTAATTGTTTTTTTAATGATGAAATCAACATAGTTATTTTGCATGAAGACTTGTGATGAAAATGATGATTGAGAGGATGAATTTATACTTTTTGAAGACCAAATGGATGATGGAAATTAGATAAAAAAATCAAGAGTTAACTAGTTGTGAAGTTAGCTCAAAATAGGTGAATGAGAACTAGAATTGGTGAGAAAATTTGTCATTTTAAATTCATGAGAGGATAATAATGAATTTATTATTTCATTAAATAGATAATTAGATGGGGAAGTTACTACTTCAATGAAGACGCTAACTAAAGAGGAGATAATTAGGAATTTATTTAAATGGATAGTAAGCTCATATTATTAAATAGTAAAAAAATCAATTAAATGATTAATAATGATGATAATGACAATTAATGATAATTAAATGATAATGATTAATAATAAACGATATTAAATGGTGTGATAATTAATTAATATTAACGATAATTAGAGGAATTATTTTAGTGTATAAAAGAACCCTTCATTTGGAGCCTCTATTGCCTTTGATTCCCTTGATTGTTTCAAGCAATCCCTCTAAAATTGATCATGCTCATGGTGCAAACTACACTTAGAAGGAATTTTCTCATAATCCACTTTCTTTTATTGAAGATCAAATCATTTAACTTCATAGTTATGGCCTCCAAGGGGACTTTCCGCTAAAACTACTTCCACACAAATTCAAGCCACTAAATATTTTATCTAAATGTTTTGCCCAAGTTTTGAAGGTGCCAATAGTATTCCACTGAGAACACCTTCATGCTAGAGATACAGAGGAAGGAAAGAAAGGGTAACCTAACCCAAACAAGCCCCTACGAAGGATTCTCTTCCAAGAGATCAAAATTTGATTTCCAATGGTTAAGATATAGGTTGCAAACTCAAAAATCAAGGACAACTCCTAAAGATCGAATTTGTCTCCTCTCTCAAAGAAGGTTGCAACAAAAATTCCTCACGTGACAATTTCCACCACTCCAAAAATCCTAGTTTGCCATTCTTTGTCTATCCATTGTTCCAAGCACCTAGTGGATGGCCATGCACCAATGAGTTTTCTAATTATTGGTTTATTAATGGATCTATTGTATGATGCAAAGGGATTTACACCATAGGAACTCCCTCCCAACATTGGATAATCCACAAATGTGCACTCAACAAGTTTATGAGATACCTCAACCTCTAAAATAATGTGATTCAAAAGAGAAAACTTTGCTTCATTTGAAAGGTTGTGAGAGACCTCCTTGAAAGAGCGAGGAGGTATGGATACACCCACTCATAAAGGAAAAAGCAATTGGGAAAGCTTGAGTTTGAAGCTGCAAAGTTGTCTATAAGCCAAAAGAATTTTGAGATGCACATGTTAAATTTGTGACACAAATTAAATAGGGGCCTCAAGATTGATCTCTTTGGCATCTTTTAGATAGATTTATTTAAGATATCTAAGCTAGTTTTAAAAGACAATTGGATATAATGAAGGTTTCATGTGTGAGTGGCCATCAAGTTCATGTTAAAAGGTTTTTGATCCAGTCACTCCATTGCAACCCCTTGCTGCCATTAAAGTAATATCTCTAGACCTTTATTTGTATTATGATTGTAATTCAAGAGACAAAACACTTGCTATGACTAATGAGAGCTAAAATTGCTATACAATAGGATTTTATTTCAAAAGAGAGTATACAAATACAACAATCCCTATGGGAAAGATGTATCCGTTGAACTCTTTCTGAATTCTTCCTTTGAATTTGCCTATTTTATAGCTTTTAGTATGCATAAATTAAAAATATTAAAGCGTTCCCATTGAGAACTCAAGTCATACCTCACAAAGATGAGGCTCTTGAAGCAAAAACAAACCGAAAACTAAGTAAAAATAGCTTGGAGGCTGAAATTTAATGTAGATGGTTATTTTGCCGATACCACTTCACGATGTCATGGCTTCTTGACTGTAGTTTAAAATTCTAACATCAAAAGTGTTGCAGAACCTAGATTCTGAATAGTTTTGATACGCCCATTGGTAGCCCTGCATCCTTCAGGGACATTTGGGCCAATTTTAACTCCAAAAGGCCTCTAAAATACGAATTTCAGAAAAAGTGGAAGTTAATGAGATTTTTGAAATTTTCAAAACTGCCACCTGAATGAAGCAAACAGCTCTTAGGATCACCAGATTTTTTCTTTAAACTTAATTGGGATATAAGATGTAATTACAGGATTGATTAGATTGTCATATTCACTATTTTAATATATAAGCCAACCTCCAATATCTTTAGCCCAATGGTGCTTAGTTGCTGAAGGCGGTTTAATCATATTAGAAGCAAAACTAGGCTTTTAACTAAGGTATATATCTAGTGATCAATAATGCATGTGTAGATTACAGACTGTAAAGTACAAGAAAGACTAGCCAACTCTGACTACACCAAGCACAACTTACGTAACTATGTGATCATTTCCTAACTGTAGATCACATGAAAGTCAATGCACGAGGTAGTGACCGGATCCCAGCATTCCATGTCTTTGAGATGTCTAGGGCATCTCAACATGGAAGGAACACTAGAGACATGGCATTAGCTTTATTTCCCCAGTCCCTTTAAATGATACATGAAATTGTGAAACATGAAATGACAACATCGATGTTTATAAACTATGCACATTTATATTAGTGTTGATATGTTTAAATAAGCATAGCCATACACTTCATAGATCATGACCAGCATGCTTTGATTTAGCTGAAAAACATCTTGTATTGGCCAACCCACGTGTCTCCAATTCCTGGTCCCATCCTTATGTGACGGTGCATTTCAAAAAACATCGGAGAAAAAATACATATACAAAACATTTCAAATAATTTGTAGGTATTATACAAAAATAGTATGCTTAGAAAGCAATTGCCTTCCAGGAAAGATGTAACCCAAACAAATGATCATCAAAGAACCATTGATTTCCTTGAAAGGAAAACATTAGATGATACTAGATCCTTTGGGAGCAAATTGACTTCTCTCACTGTAATGATAAAACATTTCCAAATTACTTAGCTAAATGAAACCAACCCACTACAGAATATTAAGAAATAACCTGTACAGATCATATAATGTTTCATGAGATGAACAAGCACTTACAAGTAAAATCACCCATTGGCTTTCCAAGAAAAAAATAACAGCACATATATGGAACATTACAAGTTATGTGCCTTCCAGGCAAGATGTAGCCAAACCAAATGATCTTTTGCAAAAGTATAATAGATTTCCTTGAATCATTAGATGATGCCAAATCAACTGGGAGCAAGATGGCTTCTTTATATATGGAACATTACAAGTTATGTGCCTTCCAGGCAAGATGTAGCCAAACCAAATGATCTTTTGCAAAAATATAATAGATTTCCTTGAATCATTAGATGATGCCAAATCAACTGGGAGCGAGATGGCTTCTTTGACTGCAATGATAAAACATTTCAAAATTAATTTGCTAGAAGAACACAACCTACTACAGATGATGAAGAAATAGCCTCCACAAATCATATCATCTTTAATGAGACAAACACACTTCTCATAAAATCACCCAAGGGCTTTCCAAAACAAATAACATTGAAATGGTGATTGTGTACTTGATTCAATCAAGAACTGTGACAGGAAATGGTTATGTCCTCCAACGGGACAATTAGCTATTATAGATCTCATCAGGAGACTCAACATGCTTAAATATTAATGATAACAGTAAGGAACTATCTTATACCACCAGAATATAAAAATTTATTATCGATCATCAGCCATACGAGCTTCACCAGCAGCAATCTCTGAGTCTACTAATGTAATCAAACACTGGCCAACATGTTTTGCAACAGATATCATAGCAAGAACAACAATTGGATCAAGTCCAGCACCCCCTCGTTTGGTTAGTCCACATACATGGCCCAGTTTGTTAATAGATACTGAAACTGCTGAGCTCATTTGAGATTCCTCTTCTAAAGTCGCGTCCACTATATAGGCCATTCCAACCTACAAGAAGTTCAACACATGAAGGACTTTGCAGTGAATGAAAACAAGTTCAGAAATGAAAGAATCCCATATTGTACAAGAATCCAGTGATCATTCTCTTAATATCAACACTTAATGTGGAACAATAATTGATGCTTTGGAAACTATTAAAGAAAGTCTTAAATTTCTGTTAAGTTATACTATACCTACACAATTCTTAATCAATCCTCCTCAACTTTGCAAAAAGGCTTAAATTTCTGTTAACTTACACTATCCCTACACAACTATAAATAAATCCTGGATTATACAAACCTCAAGAAAGTTCACTTCTAGAGCTGAAAGTAATATGAGAGACTACCTTGACAATATTTGATGAGTTTGATATATACTTCGAGTACTACTTATCTAGACTGCACATATAATCACAAATAGATTTTCATCAGTTGTCTAGTGCAAAAACACATTTTAAGAGATATTTTGAATAATATTTTTCAGGTCAACATCAATGCTGGTGAAGCTTTTTATCTTATTTGATCTTCTGGAAAAATTTCCCCATCCATCAACAGGCCCTCATTAACCGCAGGAGTTACCGTACCCCCTATCAATATCAAAATGAAATCCATGCAAAAGTTAACTCAGTTATAATGTTACTCTTCTCATTGCATCATTGACAAACGGTGCCATTATACTTGATATGGTGCATTTCCAGGCAGCCTGCAATTTTCTGCACGGAAGCATGGTTTTAAGTTTTATCCACACGCTTTTCTTGATTGATTGCAAAATGTTATAATCAACAACCCAATAGAAAAAGAAAAGCAAATTATAGCTGGAGATAATAAAAAGAGATTCTCTGATTGCAAGAACATCAGAACAACATCATGACTGATACTTGAAAGAGTCAACTTCCAGCAAAACAAAAACAGAAAAATATATTTCCATTGGAATTTGGAAACGTTCTGTATTACTTTTCTGCCATGAAAAATGTATGAGAAATACTTTAATGCAATGTACTGCAATTTAAAACACAATGCCAGTATTTATATAACTACAGATTGTCAATGCTAAGTATTTTCAGAAAGAATTATTTACCTTGGTTAAAGTCGCTATGACTGGAACTCCAGATGTATCCAGATGTGAAAATTCATCATCACTGATACAAACATCTTCTTGCCCATCAGGTGAGGCACCAGGCACCACTTCAACCTTTGGAATACAAGTATTACTCAAGGCCGCCTGTTGATACATAAAGCAAACATGCAATTTAGCAGAAAACACTTAATATAAAGGCTTCAATTTTCTTCAAAATTACAGAACTTTTTACCAATGAAAGGTAAATAGTGTATTCATAACAGTTTTAAGATTTTTTAAAAACAGACTAGGGCTCAGCATAAGTCCCATTAATAAAGGATATGGACTATAATAAAAAAGTATTTAATAATAAGCATGGCTACAATTGGTTTTGATTCTTTTGAAATTATAGAGCAATATGCTTGCCAGAAGAAGGGTCAAGATTGATATACAAATATTACACTTGCCGGTCAACAAATTTCAACTTTAGAAAAAAGATTTTAACACAGCTGTCTAGAAGCAAAATATCAAATTATAACAACTAGGATTAATGCAAATAACCTACAAACCTTAAAGAAACAACATGAAAGCTAAAATGCATATGAATTTCTGGCAAGCTAGTTTGATGAAAACCATTAATTTAACAGCAGTATCTACACATAACAAAAAACTCCTATCTTATTTCATCTATGATTTCCCAGCTGAGATCTTAAGTGCTGAAAACTGAAATGGAACATCTACATAGCTGTCCAAGGTCACATTTAAACTAGCTGACATAGTGTAAAAATTATCATAACTTGTCTTGGGTCTATGCAGCAGCTGCAGAGGTTGCACAGGGCAGTGATGAGCAAAGGGCTGAGTAAAGATAGATTTGAGCACTTTGATATCAGCTATAGACACAAATAGAAGCAGAATTTCGGATGCTTTCTCTGTAACTTACCCTATACTTAATGCATTCACAGTGAAACCTCCTGTATCTGCCTACCTATATATTCTCCTGGAAAAAAGTAAAACTAAAGATGATGCTTGTAAACTGACCTTGCACAGCATCCAAGTTCCGATAGAAGTAAGAAATTGTGAAGACAAATGCAGAAGCCCAAACAAAGGGATAGCTAAAAGATATATTGGTGGCCGCAGGAACCTATATTTGAGATCCTTGTGCAAAACCAAATGCAAAAGGATGAGAAATAGAATCTTAAGTAGCATGGCCAACCCAATTTGTCAGCAGTGTAGCTGGAGGAGACTTTATTCCCTTCTTTATCTTTACATCTAACAATTTTTAACTTCACATGATATCAGCACCTTCAACTATTATCTTTAATATTCTAATAAAACCTTTGGCAGGTATTAAAACCTCCACTTCTTCAACACAATTTACGAGTAGAAACAATGGCAGGACATGAATGCTAAAATAGTCTAGCAACATCACCATTCCACTTCCATCACACTAGGGCATGACAGTGTCTGAATTACATACCATCACTTATCTCAATATAGCTGACTAGCCAGCCATTTAAGTCTTAGTTTTTATTTTATTCTTCTGAAACTTCATTTCAAAATTACATCTGTTGATACTTTCCAACCTTAACTTGGATATTTAATCTTCCTCTCTATGGTCTGTCCAGCTGGGCTAACTGGTTGTATGACTATGAAGCATGGCCAAGCAAAAGGCCTGTGATCGAGCCCCTTCTGTGCATGCTCTAAGGGAAGGCACTCAATCTGCCTAAGCTTCAGTCACCTCTTGGTCAGCTAAAGGCTGACAACTGGGTCTCACATCTCTTCACTGAAATAATGGTGAAATATAAAATGCTTTTTTCGAGAGAGAACCCAATGCCCTCTAAACCATGGGATGGTTTTGATCAAGCTCTTGGGGAAGAG
>VDFB02066330.1:4779-25296 GCA_007258455.2 Sequoia sempervirens
CCTCTCTATCTCTCCCTATGATGGTTGAGGGTGTAAGTTTTAGTTTTTGAGGTATAGGTTTGAGGTTATAGGGTTAAGTGTATAGGGTATAGGGATTAGGGTTTAGGATATTAGATATAAAGTTGAGGGTATAGGGCATAGGGTATAAGGATCAAGGATGAGGGTTGAGGGTTGAGGGTATAAGTTTAAGTGTATAGGGTATATGGATTAAGGTTTAGGATATTGGGTATATGATTGAGGGTATTGGGTTGAGGATATTATGTTTAGGGTTCAAGTTTTGGAGTTTATGATTTATGTATAAGCTTGAGTGTTGAGGTTTGAGATATAATGTTCAAGGTTAAGGGTATCAGGTTAACTGTATAAGTTATAGGGATTAGGATTTGGGGTGTAGGGTTTAGGGTATAAGGTATAGGGTTAAGGATTGAGAGTATAGCTTTTTCAATTTTAAGTATAGGTTTGAGGGATAATGTTTAGGGTCTAGGGTACAAGGTTGAGGGTATAGGGTATATGGATGAGGGTATAGGGTAGAGGGATGAGGGTTAAGGGTGTAGGGTTTAGGGTCTAAGGTCTAAGGTTCAGGGTTGAGGGATAGTGCTAATGGTTGAGGGTATATGGCTAAGTGTATAGGGTATAGGGATTAGGGTTTAGAATATTGGGTATAGGGTTGAGGGTATTGGGTTTAGGATTGATGGTTTAGGGTTTAGGTTTTAGCATACAAGGTTGAATGTAGGGTTTAGGGTTTAAGTATAGGGTTGAGGGATGATGTTCAAGGTTTAGGTTATAAAGTTGAGGGTCAATGGTATAGGGATGGGGTTTGCAGGTGTAAGGTTTAGGGTTTTCGGTATAGGATTGAGGCCTGAGGTATAGTGTTTAGGGTTGAGAGTATAGGGTTAAGAATATAGGGTATAAGGATTAGGGTTTAGGACATTGGGTATAGGGTTGAGGGTATTGGGTTTAGGGTTGAGGTTTTACAGTTTAGGGTTCAAGGTTTAGGGTACAAGGTTTAATGTAGGGTTTAGGGATTAATTATATGGTTAAGGGTTTAGGGATAATGTTTAGGGTTTAGATTATAAGCTTTAGGTATAGGGTATAAGGATGGGTTTGTGTAGGATCATCATGAAAAAACAAGCCCTTAAATGGTGAAAATTTTAAAAAATTCAGAGTAGACAACTTGATGTAAACATTTGAATAAGTTATCTATATTATTTTAAAAATATGTAAGAATAGAATCTATAAAAAAATTGAATGTAGTTTCTAAACTAGTAGGTTTATTTTTTTTTAAATATATTTAGTGAAAATTTGAAATTTCAATGTAGTAGTACTTAAATTTTAGGGAAAAAATAAGGTGTTTCTCTGACCACCCTAACCACAATAAAATGATAATATTTTCTTATAAGATTTTAGATATAAGTAGAGGACTCGTGTCCTGATGTGATGCATAGTTTTTTTTAAAAAAAATTCCAAGTAAATAATTAATTATGATTTTTTTATTACAACTTTTAAAAAATATAAAAACTTGTATGTCTAACCACCTTAACTTGGTAAAAAATTCATGAAATTCATTTTTTTTAATCCTATAGTATGTGAAGCATAGAATGTGACACATGTTTTGGATTCAAAAAATATGATACCATTTGAAAGCTATAGGTGTTTTTCAATTATCCTATCAATCAAGACTTTAGTTGTAATTCAAATAGAAAATAAACAATAAAAATATTTATTATATTCAAAGTAAAGCATAATTTATATTGGTGGAAAGATAAGAATCTCCTCTAAAAACCCTTTTCGTTTCATTAATTTTGGGTAAAAAATAAGTAATTAGCCACATACCCTACTCATACCCATCATATCGCCACTTTTTGTTCCATCATGATCCTGCACATATCCAGATGCTAGTTGAGGGTGTAGGGTTTAGAGTTTATGGTATAGGATTGAGGTTTGAGGGATAGTGTTCAGGTTTTCAATGGTATAAGGTTAAGTGAATAAGGTATAAGGATTAGGGTTAAGGGTATAGTGTTAAGTGTATAGGGTATAGGGATTAGGTTTAGGATATTTGGTATAGGGTTGAGGGTACATTGCATTTAGGGTTAAGGGATTTGGTTAAAAGGTTGAATTTAGGGTTGAGGGTATAATGTTAAGTGTATTAGGTATAGGCATTAGAGACAAAAAGAGGGAGGGAGTGAGAGAGAGAGGTGAGATAGAGAGAGAGGATGGAGGAAGAGATATGAGGGTATAGGGATGAGGGTTGATGGTGTAAGGTTTATGGTTTAAGGTATAGGGTTGAAGATGTAAGGTTAATTTTATAGGGTATACTAGGGATTAGGGTTTAGGAAATTAGGTATAGGGTTGAGGGTATTGGATTGAAGATTTAAGGTTAAGTTTATAAGGTATAGGGATTAGGGTTTTAGAGAGAGAGAGAGACCCATTTCTTTGATCCTATAGGGATGTAAATCACTAGGAGACCCCATTTCTTTTACCCATTTTTTCAAACAAGGCAAGTTAGGTTTCCAATTCAGTAAAATTAGCAATGTAGTGGCCTTTTAGAAAAAATGGGTCCAAGAAAATGGGTCTCTCGGTGATTTAGAACCCATTTCATGGACCCAGTTTTTCAAACATGCCAAGTTAGGTTGCTAATTTCACTAAATTGGCAAGCTAGTGGGCCCACTTGCTTTCCAATTCAATGAACCCACTAGCTTTCCAATTCGATGAAATTGGAAACCTAGTGGCCTGTTTGAAAAGTGGGTTCAAGAAATGGAAAGCTAGTCGAATTAGCAATGTAGTGGCTTGTTTGGAAAAATGGGTACAAGAAATGGGGTCTCTCGTTGAAGTAAATCACTAGGAGACCCTATTTCTTGGACCCATTTTTTCAAACAGGCCATGTTCTGTTGGCAATTTCACCAAATTAGCAAGCTAGTGGGCCCATTATATAGGGTTGAGGTATTAGGGTTGAGGGTCCATTGTATAGGATAGAAGGTATAGGGGTTGAGGGATTATGGTTTAAGGGTTAAGGGTACAGGGCTGAGGGTTGAGGGTTGAGGGTTTAAGGGTTGAGGGATTACGGTTAAGGGTATAGGGGTTGAGGGTAGAGGGTATTGGGTTGAGGGTAGAGGGTAGAGGGTTTAAGGGTTTAGGGTTTAAGGGCTGAGGGTTGAGGTTTTAGGGCTTAGGGTTGAGTGTTTAAGGGTTTAAGGGTTTAAGGTTTAGGGTTGAAGGATTAGGGTAGAGAGGGAGGGAGAGATGGAGAGAGAGATAGAGGGAAAAGTGAGATAGATATGAGAGAAGAGCAAGGAAGGATAGAGATATGTGAGGGTTGAGGATCCAATGTATATGGTAGAGGGTTGAGAATTGAGGGTATAGGGTTCAGGACCTATAGGGTTGATGGCTTAGGGATTAGGGTTGAGGGATTAGGGTTGAGAGTAGAGGGTATTGGGTTGAGGGATTAGGGTTTAAGGGTTGAGGGTTGAGGGTTGAGGGTTGAGGGTTGAGGGATTAGGGTTGATGGTAAAGGGTATTGGATTGAAAAAAATGGGTCCAAGAAATAGGGTCTCCCAATTATTTACATCACTGGGATACCCCATTTCTTGGACCCATTTTTCACACTAGCCATTACATTTCCAATTTCACTGAATTGGCAAGCTAGTGAGCACACTAGCTTGCCAATTTGGTGAAATTGGCAACCTAATTTGGACTATTTGAAAAAAAATGGGTCCAAGAAATTGGGTCTCTTGGTGATTTAAACCATTGAGAGACCACATTTTTTGGACCCATTTTTTCAAACAACCTAGTACATTGCTAATTTCCCCAAATTGGTAACCTAACTTGGCCTATTTGAAAAAATGGGTCTAAGAAATGGGGTCTCCCCATGATGTTTGGTCTCTCTCTCTTACACACACACATTCTCTCACCCTCTCTCCCTCTCTCTCTCAAGTCTATCCCACTCCCTCTCCCCCTCTCTCCCTCAACCCTATACCTTATACCCTCAACCCTCATCCCTCAATCCTTAAACCCTTAATCCCTCAACCCTTAAACCCTCAACCATTAAAACCTTGAACCCTCAACCCTTAAACACTTAGTCCCTCGACCCCTAAACCCCCAACCCTTAAACTCTTAATCCCTCAACCATCTAACCTATATATTAAACTAGGTCAACCCTCAATTCTCAAACCTCTAACTTATACATCAGACCCTCAACATTATATTATCAACCCTATACCCTCAACCCTAAACCCAATACCCTTAACCCTATACACTTAATCTTGTACCCTTAACCTTAAACACTATCCTTCTACCTTCAACCCTATACCTTAAACCCTAAACCCTACACCCTCGACCTCATCCCTATACCATATATCCTCAACCTTATAAGCTAAACCCTAAACATTATTCCTCAATTCTATACCCTCAACCCTATACTTAAACCATAAACCTACACTCTCAACCCTTAACCCTATACCTTATACCCTCAACCCTCTCTCTCTCCCTCCCTCTGTAAGTATTCACACACATGATTTACAAGATGTAAAATTATAGCCACAAGACCTAAGGAAGATTGATGATAAGTTTAAAGGGATCATATTCACTTTCAAAACAAGCATTCCAAACTGCACTAATGTGAGCTGGAAAGGGATAAAGAAGTTAGAGATTTGGAAATCATTGCTAATAATTTTGACAATAGTGACTAGAAAATAATCTCCCCCCTGCCATTGGTGCCTTTCCCAAAATAGACTCCTTCAATCTTAGCACAAACTAAAACAATGAATGGGTTAATAAGGAAAAGAATGATGGGTAACAACAAATGTTATGCAGACTTTGAGTATCAATGGAAACATTTTTTTACTAGTTCATAATGGGTTAAATCTATTTGATATTTTGTTTATCTACCTCTTCTTTTGTACCCCATGGGAAGAGGGATAATCTTTGATATGTTCTACTCAAACTCTAATATGATCAATGCTATACTCAAACTTTTATATTTGAAATCAATTATCAATTTAAAATAATATGTCTCAAAATGTTATGTATCTTGTTATCTATTATAAAGTAATTGTTAGTGTAATACAATTAGTATATATTTATTAAATATTTTTTCCCTTATAAACTATTTTGAACATATCTATTTTCTTTTCTTTTTTAAAAATCATATTGTTTTGTTTTAGTACTAGTCAAGAATTATTTTGTTTTATTTTTTTTCAATATCAAATTCAAATTCAACTAATCAAATTACAAAAAATCTTTACAAAACATTTGTTTGCTCATTAATATTCAACAAACATTTGTTAGCTATTATCTAATTGTGTTGTTTGTTGGTCACCAACAACATTGTAAGAGGAATTTAGCCTTTGTTTTTTTTTCAATGTTGTTAGTTTTTTGAAGCCTTGTTGTTGTGCTTGGGGTTCAGTTGAGTTTAGTTGCTAGCTTTGTAAAGGGCTAGGACCCTATTTAAAATTGAAATTTTTGTGTAAGGGACTAGGACCCTTTTCCTAGCTTATCCATTAAGAAAAAACACTCTTGAATTCAACTGTATGGTAATCATAATTGTTCTTAGCATGATTTAGTCAAGTTCAACCCTGACAAATATAATATTTATCAACCAAGTAAAATCATGATACATCCATTCAACTTACAAGAATTTGTTGATGTTAAATTGTGTTTTAGTTGACCTTTGAATCACTATCATGACTCATCTATCAACTAGAAAATTAATAATTTTATTATAATACTATGAAGACATACCACTATATAGAACATTAATATAGTTTAATATTAAAAAAATAAAACTTTAACCATATTATGAGGTTCTTACTATCAAATTTAAAATCATTCAGTCAATCAAGGAATACTCTTTACTAAATAATCATTTCCTCATCAATATTTGGTAAATAATTGTTTTAAGGAACAAATTAAACTTCAAATGTACTATTGATAGTTATATCTAGAAGTATGAATCAAACTTGAAGCTAATGCCATTCTTAACAACTGTAATCTTCATTAAACCTAACTTGTGCTACATTTGACTTGCAAGAATCTATTGATCTCAAAATACTATCCAATCTAGCTTTGAATTAGCTACTCCATAACTCATCTATAGAGTATTATATTAATATGAAGGAAAGTGTTCACCACTACATGATCATTGTTTTATTTTATTTTACAACTACTTAAGAATAAATAAATAAATAAATAAATAAATCATCCAATCTAACTTTTAAAAAAATAATAATAAAACTCATCAATAAATAAAATAGTTCAAAATTGATATTTTGGACAAGTATATTTAAGATAACTCTTCAAATAAAAATTAAAAAAAATAAATGATCTAAGAAAAATCATTAATATAATTTAAGATCATATAAAATATATATAAGTAGTTAGTTATTTTACTTACTTCATAATTATTTTATTTTACTTTAATATTATTTAAGAATCGTTTTATTTAATTAAGAGTTATTTTGTTTTATCTTTAATCTATTTAAGTACTATTTCAATTAAAAAGTAATTTTATATATATTTCTTTTAAATATAGATTTGTTGTGTTTTAATTTTTTTTTAATATATACTATTCTTCATTATTTATTTATTTTTCATGTGATTGGTGATGCTAGTGTGACACACCCTCGATACCACCGAAATGAAGGGGAAACTAGACCTTGTGCAATAGGTTTCTTTAGTCAATCGAAGTAGACCCCCAACCCCATACCATTCTTCATTTTTCGTTTTAGACTCTAGGAATTGGTCGTCCCCCTATAAACTGTGGCACTGATAATCTCTCCTCACTGACTAGTGTGACACACCCTCCAATACCACAGAGACGATGGTACCAGAGGGCGTGTCGCGCCAATCACGAAGATTTATGATTTAATATTATTTGTAATATAATATAGATATTTGAAAAATAAATATGAAATTATAAAATGCTGAGATTAAAAATAAATATAAAATTGTGACACTATAGCAATCATAAATCCTATCCTAAGATTATTTTGGTCGTTGAAAATACATAGCGTCGACCCCTGGTCTCACACCTGATAGGGTAGCTATGTAAGGTGCTCAGACGAAGTGTAGTTTTCCCCTTATTATCTGTCTATATATTTTCGTTTCTTCTACCTGCGATTCGATCCCTTGACCTCACGGAACATTTTTTCATTTGCTGCAGGCACTGTAAATGCGTATTTTTACTTAACGAAAGCCGTTTCAGCAGTATTTTAATTTTAAAGAGTTCCACCTTTGACAGAATATTTTGTATATTAGATATATGACAATACCCTTTGTCGTACTCGCTTAAATTATATAAGAAAAGTAATGGCCACTATTGAACCTCATCTACAACATGATTCCCACGCCTTACTTTTTAGACTAAATGCATTGAATTTCAACTACAATGATCCAAACGACCTTAGTGTGCTTGCCAATGTAATTGGTTTTATTTTAACTAATCAAATTTAATTAATGTTTTTTTTTTCATAAACAATATAATATAGATCCAAATGAGTCAAGTACATGAGTTAGATAAAAGATTTTAATTATAGAATGAAATAATAATAACTAATGTTCAGATTTCATTCTATATTTACAATAGTGAAGGATATTATGTTCTTTTGGATTTAATTGTGTAATACTCCTTTTTATCTAATTTTACATTTTAGATGAAAAAGTATTACTCTAAAATATAGCAACGTTCAATATCCATCATATAATTTATATTATATTTCTATTTTAAAATGAGCTTTATATATAATAAGAGTTTTTTTTTTAACAATTTTATGTGTTGTGTGACAAACAAAACAAATGATAGTATATCAGTGCTAATGCATCATTGATTCTATGATTGGATAATACATATGCCTAATGATTATGAAAATGTTGGTCCATTTTTTTCTTGATTTTGTTGTAATATTTTGCATGGAGAAGAGAAACTATAACTCATTTTTTGAGATAATATTTTGGTTGGGTAATGCAACTCTACCATGGGAAATTTTAAGTTTCTATTTATAGTACTTTGCTACGTGTGTGTCAACATATTTTTGCATGCGTTCATTCATCAAATAGGATGGGATGAGATTATGATGACATCTCATAGTTTAAGGCTTGCATTAGCTAACGTTCCATTAGCTAAATGTATGCATCTAAGTTACAATGGAATCCATTCATGTAAGATAAGCTATTATGCAAGTAAATAAACTAAAAAGATGTTAAATATGTGCTAAATATGAGTAAGTGTGAGTGATTTTAATAGCATAAGTTTTATGTTAAAAGATGGATCCATTTTTCTTCAAATAGTGACCTATTTATAGGAGAGCAAAGGAGAAATGGAGGGTTGAGATTGAAAAAGCTAATCAATGGTCAATGATGAAGGAAGTTGGAAGCATGGATAATGGATTCTCATCAATTGTTGATAATCAATGATGATATTTAATCAAGGGTTCACCTTTGTCAAAACAAAAATACTTTTAACTTGCACAAGAGGTCACAAGTTAACTTGCACAAGAAGTCAAGTAAGTTTGTTAGAAAAGGAATATTCCCCTTTTTCAAATGAGTGAGGAAATAGAATATTCTTTGGAATATTCTCATGGGTGAGGAAAATAGAAATTTATCAAATTTAAAACAAAGTTTGATTGTGTAAAAAAAGGGGAAGGAATATTCCTTTTGGAAGAATGTGCAAAGAAGGAATATTCCCTTGGAATATACGCTTGCAAGTGGGGGGCATAGATTTATTAGTAATTGATAATTAAAACAATGTTAATTATGCAATTAGGGGAATTAAATGATTTCCATTAAATAAAGTGATTTAATGAAAAGGGGGAAAGGTGGAATGATATTTAATTAAAAAAATTAGGGTTAGTTAATTAAATAAAAAGATTTAAGGATTAAATTAAATAATTTAATTTATTTAATTAAATGAGATGAAATGTTAGCATGGAAGGGGGTCAATTAACTCAATTAAATTAATTAGATTAATAGATTTAAATTGTGCAACTAATTAAATGGCTAGAAAAATTTAATTAATTAAGAAAAAAGAGGATAGGTTTTAGGAGGAAATGATGTTTGTATACCTGATTCAAGTGCAAGATATCATTCAGGACATTTTTTAGTGTCTACACTATATAAATAATTAATCACAAACCATCCAATTAAAAAAGTATATCTAACTGCAACAATAAATGAAAGGATGAAGGGAATCACATAACACATGAATACTAAGATTTTTACATGGAAAACCCAAAAAGGGAAAAAATACAGTGAGGATTAGCTCACAATATATTATAACTATTTATAAGATATTATAGTGGCTCACTACCAAGACACACTGTCCTTATAAGACTCACAACTAGAAATAGATACAAAATAGAAATGGCTAAATAGCCAAATTGTGAACTAAGACAAAGTGCATAGGTTCCTGTGCTGAATTTAGTTCCTTTGAAGCTCTGAATGCAAAACACTACTCTATTTACGAGTGCTCAACTTTCACACTAATTTTGCTCTTATTCTTCTCTCACACATCTAAATTTTCATATTCACACAATGCCAGAGCTCTTGCACATCATACTATGTGTCATCTTCTCTCTACCATTCAAAAATGTCTCACATATATACTCAATCACATTCAAATACATCAATTAGGTCATCCTAATTCTAGGTGTAGCCCTATTTTAATTCAAAGTAGCTTTGTCGGCTCCACACTCGATTCAAAAATATCTTCATGCTCAAATGAAATGTGCAATACTTGATTTAGGTTGGCATGGACCTAAAATAGGTCCTACTAGCATCAAAGCACATACTTATTCTTTACAACACATAACATGTATTAGGTCAGCCAAGAATTAGACGTAATCACAAAAATAAGCCAATCTAACCAACACCAGTCATCCATATTTTCATAAAAGCATGTGCCATTTGGAATATATACTATAATGACACCTATGAGAAATCTCCCAAAATTTCTAATTCTGGTTCTCGACACTAGAGGAATGCAAACTAGATTACACCTACACAATCACATTGTATAAGCAAAAAATTGAATGTTGAATTTCTGTCACTTGAAACTTTCAACCTGTTTACCAAAAAAAGATAAAATATTGATCATAGATACACCTAATAGTAATGAATAACATATTGTAACCTCTTGATCTGGTCTCTTTGCATGAGCAATTCAAAACCAAAATGTCAAATTAAAATATATATATTTTATTCCCTAAATTAGGGAAAATTATCAATAATTAATTTTGGCATCAATGGCAACACATTCAAAGGGTTCCTTCTTCATTCTTTTGACAATTATAAATGTATTGGATTTAGATCCCTTCCCATTATAACTATCTATTAGATAAGGGTGTCCTTTGGCTCCTACTTTTTTCATGATAGCCTCCAAATATCTTAATTACATCCTAAGAACCTCCTTGCTCGCCCCTCCCCAATGAAATGTATCACTCTCCCAAACAACAACTTGCTTATAAATATTTAGTTTGTAGATGAAATAGCCCTTTTTCTCATTATAGAGGAAGAAAATATGGATAACTTGGTTAGAAGGCTAAAAACATTTTATGATACCTCAGAGGAAAAAAATTATAAGGAAAGGTCTTCTAAGATGCTTGGGTGGTTTGAAGCCCCTTCAACCTAGATAAGAAAATTTAAATGGAAATGGGAAGGACCAAATAATATTTTTAGATATATTGGCATCCCATTCACTGTAAATCCATCTTTAAAAGAAATGTGGAATTGGATGTTTGATAATATAGAAAAAAAACTAAAAAAGTGGAATAATAACCTTCTTTTGTTGGCTACAAGGGTCTAGGTTTGTTAGAAAATCTTGGATTCCTATTCATTTTATTATGCTTCAATTTGTTTCTTTGTAATTTATTGAGTAAATATTGTTCGAAAGTTAATAAGGAAATTTTTGTGGTTAAATAGGAAAGGGAAAAGTAAAAGAAATGTTGTTAGGTGGGAGTGGTGTTGTCTTGAGAAAGGGAAAGGTGGTCTAGGTCTTAATGACTTAAAATGGTAGGGGGTGGCTCTTGCTTCTACATGGATTATGAAATCCCTTGATGGGTAGGAGCCTTGGTAAGTCCTTTTTAGAAGGAACACCTTTGAGTTTGTCCTAAAAGAGGCTAACGAGTGGAAAAATATTCACCCTTTTGATATGGGTAAGTGCAAAAAGATGGGGAGCCAAAAAGGGGGCTTAAGTGGCCACTTTGTTTTTGAAATCGGGAAATACTGACATTGGATGTGAAATTGAGGATAGTTACACTAAAAACTTTGAGATGAAACAAGAACAAGGATCGTAGTGCTTTGAGTCTACTTTCTAAACTACTAATTTATTTTGAAAATGGTTGAGATTAAGGAGTTCAAAAGAGGGACGTACATAAATTGGTGTTGTTTTTGTCAAAAAAATATAACATAGCAACTCTTGTACGACCCTAGCATAGTGAAGGTTTTTTTAGTATTTTTAAAATAAATTTGGTGAGAAATTAGCTAATAGTATGTAGTTGACGTACAATTTTTTTGATAATTTTTTAATGAATATTTAATTTTTTACTAATTTTCAAAGTGGACACTCCTTAAAAAATAGAATTTTGGCCATGCTACCCCTAAAAAATTTGGAAACTAATTGATTTTTTTTCTAAAAAATTGTAGAATGGAGTCTAGTTTCTAAAAATGTAATTTATTTGAAATTTCGATGAACGGTTAATTTATAATGAAAAACATGGTCAAACACTGTTTTTTGACAAAAAAGAGACACACAAACAAAAAAAATTATAGACGAAAGGCTTACCATTTTCGAAAAGTGAAAAAAATTACATCTTGGATAGCTAAGAGAGAACCTAATGTTACTCGAGTATTTTATTTGTTTGACATTGAAAAACGTGCAATCTTGATGGCGAGTGTATACGCATAAAAATGGTCATGTCTATAATCCTGGCAATTAATTAAATATTTATTATTTAATTAGTTTTCTAAAGTCCTCTACATATAATTAAATTTAATTAATTTAATTATATTGTTCATTCATCTTATTCTTCTTCCTTAATTAAATAAATTTATTTTATTTAATTATTTTCACATGTCCACTTAATTAATTAAATAAATACATTATGTTTATTTAAATTAATTATCATTGTTTGAATTTAAATTAAATCTTTTGATTTAATTAAATTTAAATATTTCCCCTTTCTTCTATTTTATTTTATTTTCTTCTTCTAATTAATTAAATGTTTCATTTAATTAATTTCATAAAAGTGATTTAATTAAATAAATCTTATTTAATTAAAAATATCTTATTATTTCTTTCTAAATCCAAAATTAGGTATTTTAACCTAATTGTGCAATCTCCTCATATCATAATTAAATATTTTATTTAATTATGAGATCTTCTGCTTTTTTTCAATAAAACTGATTAAAGCTCTTTTCTCACCACAAGTTTTCTTCTACTTTTAAAAGCTTAATTAAATATTTTATTTAATTAAGAAAAGCTGAATGTGCTCCACAAATAAATAATTGATTTTCTTTAATTAATTATTTATCAACTTTTAATCTTTCTCTTATTCTTATCTTCTCTTCTTTTTTTCTTTCATAATAAAATAGAAAAATCTGTTTCTAGGGTTCTTCTATCTTATCCTTCAGTTTCATCTTTCTTCAACCATTCGATCTTCCAGGAATTATCACAACCGTCAATCGAGACAGCCAATCAGAATCAGTCAGAAAGCCCTATAAATACCTGTGTGAATCCAAACATTGGTAATAGGCAATTAATTAGAGTTTATGCATTTAATTCATTTAGTATTCATTTATCATAACATCTTGTTTATTTCAAGTTTCTTAGCTAAAATCATTATCATAGCTTAATCATGCATTTATATCATAGCAAAAATCTTGTTCTTTAGGAAGACAGTTTGTTGAGCCTAGCCACTAATCTGAGAACACAAGGCTGGAATCTACAAAAACACTAAAGATAGAGGACGATAGGACGACAACAGAAATAGGATACTGAGTTTGCACATCTCTATTCCTTTTATATTTCTGTTTTTGTTATAATGTTCTATTGGTGTGTTTGAACTGATTTTAATTCATTTATGCACTTAATTTTCACACACACATTAAATGGCGCCCACCGTGGGGCCTATGCCCCGATTTTAGACTTCTTTCTTGCAGGTTTTTCTTGCAGGTTTGCTTACAGGTTTTCTGGCATTCGGCAGTGCGTTTTGGAAGATTCGGGAAATTTTTTATTTGCAGGTACTTCGGCGCATCTGGGCTCTATTTCGGCGCATCTGGTCATTTCTACGGTGCATCTGGGAAACAGAGTGGCGAATCCGTCACTTTCTGCAGTGCATTTAGACATTTAGTTAGCGCATTTAGGGCTTTCTTTAGCGCATTTAAGTGTATTTTCAGAAAATTTAAAAAAAAATCTCTGCATTTAGAATAGCGCATATAGTTTCTATTTTTGCGCATCTGGGTAACAGAATTGCGCATTTGTTTTCTGTTTTAGCGCATTTATGTAACAGAGTTGCGCTTCTGGTCTCTGTTTCTGCGCATTCGGGAGACAGAGCTTCACATCTGGAACTCTAACCGAGATTCTGAGTCTGACGCCTTCCGCAGACAAAATTTCTTTTATTTTATGTTGGGCTTAAAATGAATCAACCTAGGGTAGCCACCACACCTTTTATCATGCAGTTAAAATGAACCCCATGTCTGTTGTGAAGCAACATCTTCACTTAGGTTAAATCACATTTGATTTTGGTGCACATAAAATGAATCTGTCTACTCTTATTGACTGTGCTTGAAAGTGGTAGGTGATTATGCTCTCACCTTGTGCAAACTAGGTGATCAGAAAACCAGACCCACTTTTCCCTGTGTAACCCTGATTTGATAATCGAAGTATCCTCTCCCCTTGCGCACTTGTGCGATCCTGGGTGCAAGAGAAACGGTTATTGACTCTAGAAATTGGGCCTGCCTTAAGGGAAAAAGTACTCACCTTAAGGGACGACTCAAACCGGCAACGGAGCTAAGGCCAAGCTACCCCCGACCGGTATATAAATGTAAATCTTAAGGGAAAACCTAAGGTTGCTTGTGCGGATGTGTCATACAGACGGAGTTGTACTCCCATAAACCCTGTTGAGCTTAAACTCTTCAGGCTGGAGTGCCACCTTAATGGTGATTAATCTCTTACCCCATGTATGGCCACTCGAACGGGGGTCCCGAACTAAATACCATTGTTTAGAAAGCCAAAAACCTTCTATTTGCTAGTCCAGCACCATTCGGTGTGAAGCCTTCCACACTTTCATAGTCAATAGTAGAGGTGATCAGTTCGCCATGGGAGTTTCATGGGGGTTGGAAGCTTGGTTGGCCTGAGAAGAGAGTGCACTGTAAGGGGGAGCCCGTGCAACCAAGCTTCTGGATTCACACGCTACTGATATGCGGTTGGGGAAACCCACGTGGAGTCTAGCGGATATTGTCCTGGCCTAACCTAGGTTATGCTTGTCTTATTATGTGCTTGGTTACGAATCAACTTAAATCAGACTGTTTGCTGTGCTTTCCAAACATTAATTCAGATAATGGATCATCCAAGAACGAACATGACAAATTTCAGCTAAAAATTGGTCAAAACTGTCCTAGAAAAACTGCTTTAGCGCATCTAGGGGAAAACTGCAGCACATTTAAGCTCTGTTCTAGCGCATCTGTGTTCTGTTTCGGCACATTTAGGATTTTCTGCTATGCATAGGTGCTCTGTTTCTGTGCATATGAGATTTTATGCAGCGCATTTGACTATTTCTGTAGCGCATTTGGGAAATAGAGTAGCACTTTTTAGGTTTTGTCACAGACCCGACTTTCTAAGATTTTACTCCCATGTTAAGAAAGTGGAAATCAACCAAGTTCACCAAGAAATCAGTTTTCAATAGGATCAAGAAGCCCAAAACAAATTTCAGTTACAAGAAGACTTTAGATCGCAGAAAATTCCTGTATAAGAGTCGAGACATCTTGCTCCATTATCGCACATTCCTCCATAGATACCAAGACTACATTAGGGGATTCACCGACGATTATGTTGTAGAACCTTTGGCTACCCAAGCTTATTATCAAAGATTAGCATTATCTCAACGTCATAATTTGAATCAACCTCTTGAGTTTGAGAATGTACCACAACCTTCAATTGAATATTCAACGCGTCCCAATCAGATCCTTCAGTGACCCTCGACCATATTCAAGGATTTCTTACATATGCCTGTTTTTACGAGATCTCAACACAACAAAGCAGGAGAAACACCTCAAGAAGAGGGTGAACGAGATAGTCCTCTTTTTAGTGTAAGTTGCAATCCCCTTTTCAGTAACAACAATATGGCTGATGGAGAGGAAAGTTCGATACTTAAGAGCAAAAACATGAACAAAACTCCTATAGGTAGCGATGATGAACAAGACGACGAACTTGAACTTAGAGAAGCAGAACAAAATCCCAAGTTTCTTAAAGTCCTTGAAAAGATTATACAACGTGACAAAGAGAAATACTTTCTTTCTCTAGCAGATCAAGGAGCTAAATTGCCTAACAACTTTGATACTGAGAAATTAAAAACCACTGAGGAAGAGCCATCCCCATCTGAATATGCCTCCTTAAAAAAAGAGTTTAGAGAGATACAGGGAAAAATAAAAGAGTTACAAGGAGGAACCACAACCAAGCAGTACACTTTGGATGACATATGTCCTTATCCTTTTGATAGAAGTCTCAACATGATTCCATTTCCTAAACACTGTGAAATCCCCAAATTTGATCGTTATAATGGAAAATCAGACCCAGTTGACCATGTTAGAGACTTTCGAAACATGACATTGGAATTTGCCCACGAAGACACATATTTATTGTGATTATTTCCTCGAAGCCTTGGATTCAACTCTATGGAATGGTTATCTAAGATTACACCTCCTATTCGAACATTTGAGGAACTGATGAATTTGTTCATAAAACAATACTCCTACAACGTTCAACATCAAATCACCATGATTGATCTTTGCAAAGTTACGCAAAAACCTGGGGAATCTTTCACTACCTTTCTTCAAAGATGGAGGAGAATGTTCGCTAGGTACCCCCGTCATGTCCCTGAAAAGGAGAAAATGGTTACTTTCATCAATAGCCTCAACTCAGAAATGAGTTATCGTTTAAATCTGCACTGTCCACCTTCCTTTGAGAAACTGATTGATGATGCCCTCACCATCTAAAGTGCTTTGGTCAAAAGAGGGACCACAAAACTTGATAGGGACAACCCTGCCTCATCTAACCATTACAACAATCAGGACAAGTCCAAGTTTTGGACCCGCAACAAGAATGTTGTAAATGATGGTGTTGTAGATGCAAATCATATCACGACTAAGCCATTTATCTTGAACACTCCTCGTAACAATAATTACAACCATGTCAATTCAATCGCAAATCAAGGAAACAATCATCCCCCTCCAACGAACTACAATCAAGGGACTGCCAACAACCAAAACCACTGGAACAACAACAACAACAACACTTCAGGGAATACCTCAAACACGAAACCACAACGCTTTCCATTCTTCTCCAATAGAAGAGCTTTTACTCCACTTGGACAATCCTTAGAATCGTCTTTTAAAGAGGTCATGGCAAAGAACGTCCTTATGTTACCCCCACAACGCAATTACGAACCTAATGTAAAACCTCCATCATGGAACGAAGCTCATTTTTGCAACTACCATAGGTGCAGAGGTCATCATACAAACAACTGTCAAGGTTTGAAACACGCTATTCAAGATCTCATTGACAAGGGCATTATCACAGTAGAAGGACAACAAAAATCCAACAAAGATCACCAAGCATTTTGAAATCCTCTACCAAATTATCAAAAGGGAGAATCGTCTGACAAAACTGTGAACCAAATTGATGATAATGTAATCCGTCACCTCTATACGGACGATGAGCGAGTCAATGTCATCAAAATCAAAGAGAAAGAAGACAATGAATGAGTAAACATCACAACAAGAGCACAAGCTAAGGTTGTTTTGAAAGGTACCTCTTCAAAATCCAATGAGACCTCTCCTCAACACCAATACGACTTAGTTAACCAACTTCGAAAAACTCCAGCTCAAATCTCCATTTTTGAACTTCTAAAGATTTCCCCTGCACATAGGGAGATTTTGGATAAAACCCTCGTTGAAACGACTGTATCTACGGATTTGGATGTGAATCGATTTCAAACCATGGTAGGACATTTGTCCTCTCCCACATGCCTTTCATTCTCAGACAAAGATGATGTTTCCCTAACTCATCCCCACAATTCATCATTATACTTAGAGGTCATGATCCACAAATTCCGTGTCAAACGTGTTCTAATAGATGGAGGGGCTGGTCTAAACATATGTACTTTGAAGGTGATTCAAGCATTAGGATTTGCCGAAGATTCCATTGATCCTAGAAGGAAGATTACCATTAAATCCTATGATGATGAAGAGAGAACGTCTAAAGGTCTAATCATGCTACCAATCAGAGTGGGACCTGTTATCAAAAATACCTTTTGCCAAGTTTTAGAGCGAGATCTTGCATACAATATCTTGTTGGGTCATCCTTAGATCCATGAGATGCAAGCTGTTCCGTCCACTTACCACCAATGTCTTAAGTTTCCATATGATGGACAGGAAATTACTATACCAGCTGATAACTCAAATGCCCAAACTTGTGCCAATGTCAAAGCTCATCAAGATACTTTGGTTCCGAATAATCGAGAAGCACTTGTTGATACTTCTTCTCAACATGCTACCCACGTCAGTCAGTTAACTAAAAGCTTTGACAAGAAACTACAGTTCAAGGAAAGTGGAGTTGGGGAATATTCCCTTTGTCTTACTAATCTACCTACGTCTCCTCGATCACATGGAAAACCTTCTATTACACCACAACAGATATCAGCAGCATCAACATCAGCACAGGTACAAACAAAGCCCACTACCAAGTTCAATGGACAATTTATCAAAGAAAAATTTCCCATGGGAGATCTTGAGGATACAGCAATTCTAGATTGGCTCTATAAAGACGAAGAGGACGCAATTCTAAACGTCACCTTACCAATAGAACAATATGGGAAAGGATATTCTATCATGCAAAAGATGGGATATGATAATGGTCCTCTTGGAAAGAGAAAAGAAGGCATAGTTGAGCCTATCCATCTTCCAGGACTTGCGGCATATGATAAAACTGGAATAGGCTATGAGGCTACCCAATCTAAACAATCCCAAGGTAATGTTTTTACACTGCAAAAAGGTTCCGATAAGAATGAAACATGTTTGGTATCAGTCCTGAATTATATTGAAAATAACTCTGACACAGATTTTGCTGAATATGAATGGGATACCATTCATGATAACAAATTTTGGAGAGACAAAGAGGTAGATGTCATACATAAGTATACGCCCGCTTTAATCAAAGGAGAAGGTTCAGGATCCCAACCACAAGAATCTGAACCACAAAGCAACTATGAGTCTAGTGATACTGAGTTGGATTTTAATGAACAAGATTATCAGGAGAATAGTCCCATCATTGACCTATCTCATACCTCAGATCCTACCGATAACTCTGTCTTGACCCTAACCATCGCCAATTTTACACAACCGGACGACGTCCTACCATTAATCCATCCTGATCTCATTGACTGGGATCTTACCGAACCTATGGATATACCTATTTTTCCAAACGACGAAGCTATCATAAACTTCCTTTCCGCCGATGATGTAAATAATTGTTCCACTAGCGATTTTCGGTATGAAGTCTTTAATCAGGAGAGTGTCAAGTCTCCTAGCTGCAAAAATGAAAATAAAGATAAATGGTCTAGTGGTGAAAACCAGAATCTGGCAGTACTAGATCAAGCAAAAGACAAAATAAAGAGCGTATCAGATGGTGAAAACCTTTTTGAGGCACCATCTAATGGGACTCTTGACACTCTCCCAGAGCATTATCATGAGCGATCATCCATCTTGGCTGAGCCTACAAAGGAAATCAACATCACAACTACAGATAATCCAAGGATCCTACAGGTAGCTGAATCAATGACAGCTAAAGAAATCCCAGAGTTCATGAATTTTCTCAAGGAAAATCAAGTCAATTTTGCATGGTCATATGCAGATATGCCCGGCCTTGATCCTGATCTCATTATGCATCATTTATCTATCAAATCAAGAGCCAAACCCGTAAAACAAAAACTCAGAAAGATGAATCCTCATATTGCACTATTGGTTAAAGAAGAACTCAAGAAGCTCCTCGACGCAGGTTTTATAAGATCAATTGACTATGCCGAATGGATTTCCAATATTGTACTAGTAGCAAAACCAGACAAACGTGTAAGAGTATGCACTGATTTCAGAGATCTTAACAAAGCTTGCCCAAAGGATGACTTTTCGCTTCCAAGTATTGACACTATAGTTGATCTAACAGCAGGCCATGCCATGTACTCATTAATGGATGGTTTCTCGGGTTACAACCAAATCAAGATTACGGAAGACCAAGAAACAGCTTTCGCACTTGTAGTAGGAACATATTTATTTGGAATGTCGTACCTTCGGCAGAAAAATGTTAGACTACTTATCAAAGAGCTATGACTACGATCTTTCACGACATGATGCACACATTCATGGAAGATTATGTAGATGACATATTGGAAAAATCACACACTAGAGAAGGACACTTGGAGATACTATCTAAAATATTCACCAGATTGGAAAAATTCAAAGTTCGCTTAAACCCTAAGAAATGTGTTTTTGGGGTCACATCTGGAAAACTGTTAGGATATATTGTTTCAAAAAAGGGAATTGAAGTAGATCCTGCTAAAGTTCGCGCAATCATGGAGATGCCTCCCCCAAAGAACATTAGTCAGTTGAGATCCTTACAAGGGCGACTCCAGTCTATCCGCCGATTCATTGCACAATTGGCTGACAAAAGTCTACCATTCACATATCTCCTACATAAGAATGTTCCTTTTAGATGGGATGATAAATGTGAAATGGCATTTCAACAAATCAAGCAGTACTTGATGAATCCACCAGTTCTTGTACCACCAAATCCAGACAAACCATTGATTCTGTATATTGCCGCAACCGAGACATCTTTGGGAGCATTATTAGCACAAGAAGACTATGAAGGGAAAGAACGGGCAATTTATTACATCAGCAGAACATTGACAAGTCATGAGCTTAGTTACACTTTCATTGAGAAGGCTTGTTTGGCAGTCGTCTTTGCTTCCCAGAAATTCTGACATTACATGCTAACTCATACAATTAAGCTGGTTTCCAAAATTGATCCACTCAAGTATCTACTAAGTAAAGCATCACTAATAGGAAGGTTAGCAAAATGGATCATGATTTTGAGTGAGTTCGACATCCACTATGTTGATCGCAAAGAAATCAAAGGACAGGTTATCGCGGATCAACTAGCAGACACTCCTCTCCAAATAGAGCACCCTTTACACATTGAATTTCCAGATGCTGATGTCTTCACAGCAGACTTTAAGCAGCCATGGTCCTTATACTTTGATG
>VDFB02066331.1:0-13213 GCA_007258455.2 Sequoia sempervirens
GCCCATCCATCTCCACCTTCTCTCTCTTCTATAACTTCACCATCACTCCACTCTGCCATCACTTCATTCCATCACCATTGCATTAATTATTCAATGATAATTCTGAAAGGTAACCGGTACTTCCTCCACATTCCTTGCAAAAGATACTCCATGATTTTAGGTACGTGCACAAAAAATTGTTATCTCTTAAATTATCTTTTGCATATTTATTTAATTACTATAATTTAATGTGGATATTTCACATAGCATAAAATTTTACTCCGCCTTATCAAATCATAATTACCAACCATCCTATGCAGAAACATGCTGAAATTTAGGTTGGGGGGTGTCAACTCATAATTCCATGTGTCATCCATATCAAAAAATTGAAATAAGCTAATTTGAATGATAAATTGAAATGACGGCTTGCATGTGTGAAATATCACGGAACCATTGCCATTTTTCTTGATAATACCCTTCAGTTATTGTTCTTTATTGCCTTAGTCACAATCTTAAATGTCACCCAAAAGGTAAGCTGGTGAGCTACATGACATTATTGCCAACACTACAGAGGAATTGCAGGAAGAAGAAGTTGGGGTTTTCAGAGAGAGATTACATGAGAAGGAAATCTAGCTGAAGTGCCTATTTGATTGTAGGCAGTTGAACAATGGGAGGTCAGCTAATTAGGAATGAAACCACGGTCCATGATGTGGTAATGTAGGATGCACCTTCTTTGACAGAGTTTAGAAACTATGGGTGGTTGGATTATTTCTTGAAACTTTACAACTACGATGAGGACATTGCACAAGAATTTGCAGAGACACTCTCTGAGGGAAAAGCAATGGTAAAAGGGTTGAAGGTGATTGCTACTAAGGAAAGAATTGTAGAGGTAATGGATTTACCTATTGATGGTGAGCCATACCCTGCTACTAGAGATGCAAGGTCAACAAGGGCTGAATTTACTAAACCCAGTGACCCTCTGTTGGTTGTAGACAAACAAGGTACAAAGAGAACTTTACTAGAGCCATGGAAATAGGTAGTTGTCCACATTGTCAAGTACATTACTTGTGAGGGTTGTCATTCATTCCTCCATTCTGTACACTTCAAGCTCCTGAACCATATGAGGCATGGAAAAAGAATGAACATGCCCAATGTGCTATATCACCTCCTCACCATCATGGTGGCTAAAATGTAGAAAGGTAGGGATAATTATGTCTCTCACCATTGTTTAATAAAATTGCTAGTGGAAAAATCTCTGCAAGAAGTGTCTGATATGACATGGGAGGAATTTGTAAATGTTGATCAATTTAGACTAGAAAATGTATGTCCTAGAGGTCATTCTCAGCCTCGTAGGGTTAGTAGGGAAGTGAGGACTGCTAAAACCACTCTCAGACCATCAACCTCTGGTGTAAACCCTAGTTCAAACCCTCCTGCAACCAAGCAAGCTATTGAAATTGGTTCTTCTGAGTCAGAATATTCAAATGAGGAAAGTCCATCCTCATATTCTGATGATGATGTTCTTCCCAAAACCCCAATTCGAACCAAGGCTACCCTTAGGAAAGAACAAGAACAAATGAAAGAGGCAGAAATGAGAAAAGAGAAGGCTAGGAAGCAAACAGAAGAAAACAAAACCACAAGCCCTAGGAAATAGAAGGATGATAACATTTTTCTTCTTGCAGCCGAAGAAAAAGATAAAAACCCTCCTAAGAAATCAAGACTAGCTGGGCCAGCCGCTGGTGTACCTCCAAAGAGAATCCCTAGGCTTAGAAAAAAATCTAGGGAGGAGACGAGAGCCCTAATAGGGCATGTGAGTGTTGAAGAAAAATATATTTTTGAAGAACAAGAAAGTATAAGGTTAGCAGAGCTTGCTGCCATCACATAACAAGTTGAGAATCAAGAACGGGATGAGGACCGAGAGCCACATGAGAATAAAGAACCCCTACAACAAGATAAAGATGTGAATCAAGAATTCCTACAGCCAAAGTAGGATGAAAAAAAAGAGTCACTGTAGCTGGTGCTATTTGAACAACAATAGTTTGTGCAAAGGAAGATTTTGGTTGGAACACATAAACCCCCTATTTTTTCATGGAATGATGTAGCTCTGAAATTATGGAGTGAGATGCAAAGAAAAAAGGAGGAATGGGAAAAGGAAAAACACAAGTTAGAGGATGAAATTTAGAAGAAAAATACAAAGATTGAAGAGAAGAATGCATAAATTGCTGCCTTGAAAAAAAGGGTAGACAATGTGGTAGATTTAATACCCAAAATGTTGGCATATAGAACTCCTCCAAGAGTGTATACTCTGCATTTGAAGGAGTGAAATCTTTTCTTTAAATTTTCAAGGATTATTTTAGGTTTGAATCCTTCTCTTGACACTCCACGTGAATTTTTCTAGGCTTATTAGATTGCCCCTCCTAATGTTAAAAATTTGTTGTGTGAACTATATCTACATAATTATACTATGTCTGATGATCATGATTGGAATCCCTTACTATACATTGAAGACCTCCATTTAAGGGAATTTATGTCCTGGATTCAAAATGAAATTAGTTGGGGATAGTAGTATAGGACTTACATGGATAGAGAATTTCATACTCCCTTGGCTCTCATGGCTGAATCTAGTAACCCTGCAGACATTTTTCAAACATGGCACAGATTCCTTTATCTCCCAAGTTACAATAGGAGGATTATGCCTATTAGAAAAGAAGTTTACAAAGAATATGAGAAAGTAGTTGAAACCACTAGGAAATTGGTAATGGGATACTTAGCACAGAGGTGGAACAATTTTCCTAAGGAATTGAAACAAGTTGAACCCCACTCTTTACAGAACTATGATCTAGCATGCAAAAGAGTTGACGGGTACATACAAATTGGGAGGATGTAACAAAATTTTTGGATTCCACTCACATTTTAGCCGCCTATACTACTATGGCATGTGCTCGATTACAGGTTTTACCAATATGACATAGCTACCAAGAGGGAAAGATGGAGCAAACTGGAGAGAAAACAAGGATTCTACTGGGATCCTAATTCAGACACTATAGAGACCGATGTGGGATAGGTGGTAGTTGTTGACTTCAGGGCATTGACTAGGCAAAAGAATAGTGCTCCTTCTACTGGAAGACTAACAAAATGTTAGGTTGGGGGGAATGATGAGCCCAATTAATGGCTTAATTTTGATAGGATATATTATCTATTTTCTATTGCTATCATAGACTTTGACACTGGTTGTTGAAATTTTCTATGTTGTTTCCCTTAAAACCATAGACTTTGGGCATAAGTTTATCATTGTGATTTTTAATGACATTATCATGCTATGTGAATTATCTATGTTGATTTTTACAAGTGGTTGAATGAATGTTGCTAAGGTAATTATAGATATGAAATTTTTGTGCATGCTAATGTTATTATGTAGGTTTCAACTAAAATGTTGATGTCAATGAAGCCTGCCAAGTGGGAGAAACTCTTGCCAGCTAGTCGGTTATCAAGAAAGTCAAGAAGTTGATCATTAAGAAGTCAAAGGAGGGAAAAATCTCATGGAGGGAAATTCCTAATTCAAATAAAAGAATGTAACTGTCATTTTAATGGTCATATTTGTCTATTGAGCAAATATAGGAAGTACGTTGTGCTATATTTTTGTTGGAGCAAGTATGCTTTGATCAATTCAATGCATGCATAACTTCCTCCATATTTTTCTATGTTTTCAATAAGTGGCATCCTTTGATTTTGATGGAGTCGACTACCTAGGTAGTTAGGGTTAATCAATAGTTTTTCTCTCTATAAATAATGTTCAGATACCCCTTTTGATAAGGTTGGATGTTTTGAGTTTGTACTTGCATTTTTCCAGTTTAGTAATACAGTTATATTGCTAAGATGTTGTAAACATTCTTTCAAGAAATAATATGATATTTTGAATTGCTGCATTTGAGTTAGTGTAAGGGAGACTCACCCAAGGGGAACCACTTGGTGAGAATTCCATCTATTTAATTTAGAATTTATTTTTTGTTCAGTAGTTAGTTTCAGTTATAGCAAATGTTTGTTCCTGCAGCCACTAAAATTCTGTTCTGTGACTATTCCTACAACCAAGGCAGACAGAGTAGTTTCGTGTCTATTTGTTGGAATTTACATTTCTATCATTCATTTTCATTCTAGTTGTTAATGTTTGGTGTAGATGTTGATTTATGCTCAATTTTTATGTTGATTTCCTTCCAGTATTTTATTTCTAGCATTATTTCTTTCCTAGTTTATGGATGACTATAGTAGAATCCTAGTGCACATATAGTGCTGACACATTTCAAGTTTACGTCCTTGGGTTGACAATTAAATGCACCTTCATGATGAGTGAAATAGCTAACTTAGTGTAGATGTCCAATCTCTAAGTCACATCTCTAACCTGGCTTAGTTATTAAACCATTAGAGGAGGCCAAGAACTGATTCGCCTAGTATGGTGAATGATTCCCAGTAAGGGTGTTTTACAAAATTTTATGAAATTTTTAATGGTGTTTGATGATTTCTATGTTGGATGGTCTGAAGAATAAATGAAAATGCAGTTTTTAGGTGTTTTTCAATTATTTGAGAGACAAAAATGCAAACTATATGCACTTGTATTAATGCAAAAATTTGAAACCCTAGAATGTGAATTATCTAATGCAACATGCAATGCAAAGCTAATACAATAAAATATAGGAAATGAAGAACTCTAAATCAGAAAAGAAGGTGTTCAAAAAAGTAGGTTCACCAAAATGAACCATAGATTTTTGGGGTCTATGTACTCTTGCACTCTTAGGGTTTTTCACTTAAAAAGAGATAGGCAAAAAACCTAGGTGGTTCACTCAAACTAAAGCAAATACAATGGAAATATGAATGAGATGTTCCTAGATGAGAGGGACTAAATGAAAATAACTGATCAAATCTATTGATCATTAAGTGAAACCTATTGAAATGCAAATTTTTGGAAAACACATTGTGATATGCAAAAACACCTAGAAATGAAAGAAAACTGTAACATAATTTGAAGAAACTGAAAGTGTGCACCTAAGATATTGATGGAGATTGGAAATTGTAAGGAAAGATAGATGCGGAAGTAACTCTCCTAATGTTAAAACCTCAAGGAAGAATGTAAAGATACTTCTAGATTTTCAATTATAGTCCAATTAAGATACACTTGAAATCAATAACAGAAACACAAAATTAAACATACACACATGAACAACAGATTTACATGGGAAAACCCTTATGGGAGAAAAACCCACCACACCAAGAGAAGTCACTTTGCATTACAGTAATAAGAATTACATGCAGAGATCTGACTTATCTTTCTGATGTCAAATTACAATAGCATTCACAATGATTGAAACCTCGTACAGAACATTTACATTACAATGCTCTTAGACTCAAATTCATCCACTGATCATACAACCACACAACAAACTAATGAACCAAACATCATTTGCAACTCCAGAGTATATCCATGATGCCCCTATTTGTTGAGCTTCCTCTTAGTAATGGCCACAACATTCCAACTACTAGCAGTTCCCATTCAACTTCTCTGATTGGTTGAGGACAAACCACGTAGGATAGTCATCACTCGGTCAAAGGCATTCAAAATGTATTCACATGTTGGTGAGACACTAACTAGGTCTCCCCAATGCCACAAAGCTAGATCATCATTATTTCCAAGAGTCCTGACCATCGGCAAGATGATATATTGAGTCCACAAGTCACTTCGACATCGACATTCTCATTGGTGAGACAATTGCCATTCGATGAGACATCACACCGAAGTTCCAAAGTCACACAGAAAAAAGTATTCCCATCGGCAAGACTATCATCCTTCGCCAAGAGATCATACCGATCCTTCATGTTATTCTGATATTTCCAATAGTCGGCAAGACTTACCGCTATCGCCAGGAGGTTACACCAATATTCAACTGTTGGTGAGACATATCGCTATCACTGAGAGTTCTTACCAAAGTCTCCAAGTTACCCTGAGACCACCAGTCACCAGAAGTCATACTTATAACAAACTATAACATCACTGAGATAAACACCCATCGCTAAGACTTCATCCTGAGACTTCCATGTTACCCCAATGAGCATCGGTGAGACTAACATATGTCACCAAGAGTTCATAGCGAAACCTTCGTGTTACCCCAAAGACTCCAAGTGTAGCACCCTATCAGTGAGACAAAGCATCTCGATAAGACTTCATACCGAGATAAGCCTTTTGGCCAAGAGTCTCCCCGATATACAATAAGAATGGCTTGTCAGCCAAAGATCTCCCCTCGATAGAAGGTTACAATGAACACCACAAGTCACAACAACAACACCAGTCGACAAGACACCAACAAAGTCACAACAACCAGAACATTTCAAAAGGTTTCACAGCTGCTAGTCGGCTAGACAAGATGAATGTCACACCGACTATGCTCTTCTAGAAGTTTTAGCCTATGAGATTGAGGCATATATTTCCAACAATCTCCCACTTGAAAAAGATCACATAGGCACCTCTAGAGCATAACAAAACTACTGAAATTCATGGGCACTGAGGCCCATAGAATTGGTACACCACCTGAACTTGTTTGTGCTCACTGGCTTCATCAATGCATTTGCAACATTCTCCAGAGTATCCGCTTTTTCTAACGAAACCTTTCCATCCTCCACCATATCTCATACAAAGTGATATTGTACATCTATATGTTTCATCTTGGCATGGAAAGTAGGATTATTTTCCAAAAAAATAGCACTCTGACTGTCACAATAAATTGCTATTTTCCCTACATCAAAACCAATGTTAGAACACAAACATCTTAACCAGATTGCTTATTTATAGGTGTGTGTTGCTGCCATGTATTCTGCCTCTGTAGTAGACAAAGCGACTACAGCCTGCCGCTTACTCATCCAACTCACTACACCACCATTCAACATGAAAGAATATCCACTAGTGGATCTTCTGCTGTCAATGTCCCCTACCCAATTAGAATCCACATAGCCTCAAATACTGAGAGTCCTCTATGATTCAACCAAGTTCCCATGGTAACACAAATCATATTCTGAAGTGCCCTTCAAATATCTAAACACTCTCTTCACAACATCCCAATGTGTTCCAGGATTAGCCATAAACTGACTAAGTACGAGTCCCACTGCTTGGGAAATGTCTGGCCTTATACAGACCATTGCATACATTAGACTGCCAACTGCACTAGCATAAGGTACACTGGTCATGTCCTCCATCTCAGCAAGAGATTTTGGATAGTCTTCAATAGATAGCTTCATTCCCTGCAAAACTGGAACAACTAGCTGCTTACAGTCATTCATGCAAAATCTCTCTAGAACAGTCTTGATATACTTACTTTGACTGAGCCAAAGTTTTCTACTATTCCTATCCCTAGTTATTTCCATTCCCAGAATATACCTTGCTGCACCAGGATCTTTCATTTCAAACTTTGCAGACAACTGAGACTTAAGATCAGAAATCATTAACTTACTATTTCCTATGAACAACATATCATCAACATAGAGAGCAATAATAAGGACTTACGTGCTTTCAGCTTTATAATGCAAACAATGATTAGATTTTTGATCTTACAAATCCCAAAGATAATACAAAAGTATCAAAATGCGGTACCACATTCCTAGGAGACTGCTTTAACCCATACAGAGACTTTTTTAACTTACAAACCGGTTTCTCTTTACCTTTTTCAACAAAGTGCTCATGCTGGGACATATATATTTCTTCTTCAAGATCACCATGAATAAATGTTGTCTTCACATCCGTCTATTCGACCTCTAAGTCATACGCTGCTGCAAGTGACAAAAGAAATCTGATAGATGTCAGCTTAGCTATAGGAGAAAAAAATTCCCCATAATCAATTCCCTCTACCTGGGAATAACCCTTCGTAACCAACCTTGCCTTGTATTTTTCCACACTACCATCTAGACCAATTTTCTTTTTAAATACCCATTTGCAACCCACAACTTTTCTACCTTTAGGCAAGGGCACCAAACTCCAAGTATCATTCTTTTTTAATGATGCCATTTCTTCATTCATGGCTTCCAACCAAGAGTCTAAATCAGACATTCTAAATGCCTCTTTCACAGTCCTAGGCTCATCAGTGCTAGAAATTAAAGCATAGGCACAAGTAGAATCTATCAAAGAAAACCCATACCTATCAAGTTGCTTTCTTTCACGAGTTGACCTCCTCACTTGTTGAAGCTGAGGTTCTTCTTCTTCTTTAGAACTTTTAGAACTACTTGAGCTCTCCTCAGTTTCAGGTACATTTTGAATTTTCAATTCCTCTTTATCTAGTGTCGGAGGAACTTCAACTAGATCCTTTTTGTTTTCTGATTTTGTCTCTGACTGCAGATCCAAGGTAGAAGGCTTTAGCTCTTAAAAGATAACACTTCTACTATACAGAACCTTCTATGTATCAGGATTCCAAAGCTTGTATCCTTTTATGCCAGCACTATAGCCAATAAAAATACATTTGACAGCCTTGTTCTCCAATTTAGATCTTTTCTCATACGACACATGTGCATATGCCTCACAACCAAAAACACAAATATGTCTTAAAGAGGGCTTCTTACCAGACCATGCTTCCAAAAGGTGTTTTCTCAACAAGAGCGAAATTCGAAGAACGGTTTATCAAGTAACATGTTGTAGCAACTGCCTCAACCCAGAACTTCTCCTCCAAGCTAGCACTGCTTAGCATACTTCATGCTCTTTCCATCACCGTCCTATTGAACCTTTCTGCAACTCCATTTTGCTACAGAGTGTAAGGTGTAGTTTTATGTCTTTTAATTCCATGATCTTTATAGTACCTCTTGAAATCATCAGAACAAAATTCACCGCCATTACCAGTCCTTAAACATTTTATTTTTCTTCCAGTCTGATTTTCTACAAGGTTCTTAAATTCCTTAAACTGACTGAACACTTCTGATTTACTTTTCAAAAAATAAACAAATGTTCTTCTCGAATAATCACCAATGAACGATACATAGTACCTTGACTTAGACAAAGAAGGAACATTCGCTGGACCAAAAAAATCTGAATGTATATAATCAAGCAAACCAGAAGATTTGTGAGGACTAGAATAAAATGAAACATGATGTTGTTTACCATATATACAATGTTCACAAAATTCAAATTCGAGGTTACAATCTTCAAGCCCCTCAACCATGTTTTTATTCTTTAAGGTTTTTAAACCTTTCTCACCAATATGGCCTAGCCTATGATGCCAGAGCATAGTCTTTTCTGCTAGAAGTTTAACTTCCATAGAGTTTACACCATCAAGAACTTTTCCCTCTTTTCCTCCACGAGTAGCTTTCTGTGACTTGGCATGAACACTATTGCATTGAACAACATGTGCATCCAGCTTATACAAGGTACCAATTCGAGCACCCCTTGTTAGCACCATAGAGCCTCTAGTGATCTTGCAACCATTTCTAGAGAATGTGACTTGCACTGCAATATCATTCAACATACTAACAGAAAGTAAGTTTTGAGCCAGACCTGGTATATGCATTACATCATTAATTCCCTTCACACTTCCATCAGGGAATTGAATTCTGACTCTTCCACAGCCAACTATTTCCAATGATGAATCACTTGCCAAATACACCTTTCCACCATCGTATTTTTCATACTTCGTGAGCTAGTCTCTATGAGATGTCATATGGAAAGATGCTCCAGAATCAATCAGCCAGACATCATCTGATGCTTGCATAGCCAAAGCTGCAATGAAGGCGTCTGCATCACTATGAGAAGAATTATTGTCAGAAGAATACTTCTTCTTCTTCTTCTCCTCTTTACAATCCTTTCAGACATGACCAGGTTGCCCACAATTCCAGCACTTCACCTTGGAATTCTTTCCAGGAGACTTTGATCTCCCCTCTGATTTCGATTTGGACTTCTTGTCCTTCTTGCCTTTATCTTTCGATCTGCCTCTAACAACAAGAGCCTCCTTCACCATCTCAGAAAATTTCCTTCTCATCTCTTCTGATAGCAAAGAAGCAACAACATCTTCCATCTTGAAACTGGATGTTGTACTCCCAATAGCCATCACCAGGTGATCCCAAGAATCTGCCAAAGAACACAATATCAGCATACAGTGATCCTCTTCATCAATCTTCACACCAACATATGTTAACTATGCAATCAACATGTTAAATTCTTTCAAATGATCAGCTATAGACCCTCCTTCCCGCATTCTCAAAGTGTACAACTTCTTCCTCAAGAACAATTTATTCACCAAGGACTTCCCCTGATAAATAGATGCTAGTCTCTTCCACAAGGAAGATGCAGTCTTCTCTTCATAAACATTCAAAAGAACGAAGTCTACCAAATAGAGCCTTATCAAACCCTTAGATTTTCTATTTGCAAGGTCCCAATCCTCTTGCTTCATGCCTGTAGGCTTCACTCCAGACACAACAATCCAAAGATCGTGATCAACCAATAGATCTTCCATCTTAAGTTTCCACAACTCAAAATTACTGGCCATTGAATTTCTCTATCTCAATCTTTCCTAATGTGCTCGCCATCTCAATCTATAATTCAAAATAACAAACTTCTACAAGACTCCCACTAAACAAAAAATGACTCAAAAAACCCAACGTACCCACAAGGATAACACAACTGGCTAGGATTTGATACCACTTGTAAGGAAAGCTACATGCGGAAGCAACTCTCTTAACATCAAAACCTCAAGGAAGAATGCAAAGATACTTCTAAATTTTCAATTATAGTCCAATTAAGATACACTTGAAATCAATAGCAGAAACACAAAATTAAACATACACACATGAACACCATATTTACATGGGAAAACCCTTACGGGAGAAAACCCCACCACACCAAGAGAAGTCACTTTATATTACAGTAAAAAGAATTACATACAAAGATCTGACTTATCTTTCTGATGTCAAATTATAGTAGCATTCACAATGATCAACCTCGTACAGAATATTTACATTACAATGCTCTCAGACTCAAATTCATCCACTGATCATACAACCACACAACAAACTGATGAACCGAACATCATCTACAACTCCATAGTATATCCATGACACCCCTGTCTGTCAAGCTTCCTCTCAGTAATGGACGTAACAATCCAACTACTATCGGTTCCCATTCAACTTCTCTGATTGGTCGAGGACAAACCACGTAGGACAGTCATCACTTGGTCAAAGGCGTTCAAAATGTATTCACATGTTGGTGAGACACTAACCGTGTCTCCCCGATGCCACAAAGCCAGATCGTCATTATCACCAAGAGTCCTGACCATCGACAAGATGATATACTGAGTCCACAAGTCGCTTCAACATTAGAATTCTCATCGGTGAGACATTCGCCATTCGATGAGACATCACACCAAAGTTCCAAAGTCACATAGACAAGAGTATTCCCATCGGCAAGACTATCATCCTTCACCAAGAGATCATACTGAGCCTTCATGTTATTCCAAGATGTTCAACAGTTGGCAAGACTTACCACTATCACTAGGAGGTTACACCGATATTCAATTGTCGGCAAGACATATCGCTATCGCTGAGAGTTCTTACCGAAGTCTCCAAGTTACCCCGAGACCACCAGTCGCTAGAAGTCATACCGATAACAAACTATAAAATCATTGAGACAAACACCCATCGCTAAGACTTCATCCCGAGACTTCCATGTTACCCCGATGAGCATCGGTGAGACTAACATATGTTGCCAAGAGTTCATAGCGAAACCTCCGTGTTACCCCGAAGACTCCAAGTGTAGCACCCTATCAGTGAGACAAACCATCTCGATAAGACTTCATACTAAGATAAGCCTTTCAGCCAAGAGTCTCCCCAATATACGATAAGAATGTCCTATCGTCCAAAGATCTCTCCTTGGCCGAAGGTTACAGTGAACACCACAAGTAATAGCGACAACACCAGTCGGCAAGACACCAACAAAGTCACAACGACCAAAAAATTTCAAAAGGTTTCACAACTGCTAGTCAGCTAGACAAGATGAATGTCACGCCAACTATGCTCTTCCAGAGGTTTTAGCTTGTGAGATTGAGGCAGATATTTCCAATAGAAATGACATTTGAAATGTTACAGATGTTGTAAATTTGGCCTATAGGGACTCATTCGCCATTCTGGGGGAATTAGTCTGAGTTCTGGGAAACTATTTTGGAGCTCGTTTCAGAAAAATGGGTATCCAAGACTCTAGAAAACCAAAATCAGGCCTGGAAGTGGGACTCATTCACTATCCATGGTGAATTGGTCCACTTTTTAATTTCTAAAAACCCAAAGATGGAAACTAAAGCCTTCAGTCTTCTCTTTAGTTCCTAACAGGTGTCCACCTCCGAAAGTCTAATTTCTAAACCTGAAAGTGACTTTTTGTGGATATTTTGACTTGGTAAACAAGGAGATGTCTTCAAAAACTTTTCAACTTGATCTTCAATGATTTCTAAGCCTCCCAGATACCTAAATCTGCAAACACACAAGAAGAGAAGGAGAAATGTTGGATGTTAGGGCATGGGGGTTTTCCTTGGTAAAACCCCTTTTAGGTAATTAAACCAAAATGATGAAAGAATGTAATGAAGCATGAAAAAATGAATTTAATACCTTTCCATGATGTTTGATCTTGAATTTCTCAAGCAATGGAGGAAGATTCTTCCCTTGAATGTCTTTGGAATCTTTCTTGATGACTTAGAGTGATAAAACCCTAACTTGCTTGATTTGAAGTGGAAGACCAGTGAAGAATGAGTCTTGAATGATTTGAGAGATGTAAATTAGGGTTTAGAGACTTGGTTTTATAGGCAATTCTCCTAATTTTCCCATAAATTGGATCCCTAAGGCCGACATGAAGAAAAATAAAACTTAAATTCTAAAAGTTTTTGCTCGAAAGTCAAAAATTACCCAAATGGGACTAATTCACCACCTTGGGTGAATCAGACCCACTTGGTAGGGATTCATTTTCCATAGATGGAAAATTAGTCCCAGAGGTGTCCATTTTCTAGCTAGATTTTTGGGGAATGAGTAATTCCAATTCATATGTTGATTTCATCAGGTATTTGATCAAATTATGCCTCAATATGCACAATATGGGGTAATAAGGGCCTATTAATGATGATGTGAATGTAAATTAGGGCTTGGGACATAGAATTCAATGTGAAAGAGTGATGGGCGGGGGCCCTAGCTCGGTTGGCTAAGTAATTCCATTGCGGCTCTGCTGGTCACGAGCTCTAGTCTCCCC
>VDFB02066332.1:0-21884 GCA_007258455.2 Sequoia sempervirens
TAGAGAGGATGGTAGTCACGATGACATGTGTGACTCAGTACCACGGTTTAGTGGGAGTTGTTGGAAGTGACTTGGATGCATCATTAGTAAGGTTATCTCCATGTGATTAGAGATATGGTTTCTTGGTTTAGAGTATATTTGTTATTGATGTCATGGTTTACTCTTGATATGCATTTAGAGTTTGGTATATTACATGGTTCTCTTGAGACTAGGATGTATAAGTATGTTATGGTGCATGTGATCTCCTAAGAGGAGATGGTTTTGGTTAGATCATGGATGTCATGTGTTTATGTTCAAGGTTGGAGCTTTGACATTGATCTTGTGTAGTTCTCTTAAGTATTGGGTGCATTAATCATTTGCTTGATTACTTCATGAAAGTGTTGTGTTTCATTTGGAGTTTGGCATGGATTGGTTGGTTACAGGTCCTCATGGATACTTGGAGAAATAGGTGAGGCTAGAGTTCTCTTATGGTAAGAGACATTTGTTGGAATGGTTACTTGTAAGAAAAAAAAATCAATAGAAAGGACCGAGGAGCCTACACCTTGGTTGAATGTGAATTCAACACACTCGGTGGTTTAGCATGCCTCCAAAGAGGTGGTTTGGATACAGAGACTTGGGAAAGGTATTGGTTTGGTTGATAATGGAAAGGTATTAATTGAGAAAGTTGAAGAGAGTTTTCATAATTGTTATTTGCAGGTGTGAAGAAGATTGAAAAAGATAGAAGAAGCCTTCTCAAGCAAGAATTGGAGCTATTGTAATTCAGAGATTGAATAATAGAATAATTCTTGGTGGAGTTTTTTCCCTAAAGGCTTTCTCCACGTTATATCTTGTGTAATCTTTCTAATATCCTGTCTAGTTCTTCTATCAACCTCTCTCTTCATTCTACAGCAGTAAAATGAATTAATCAAGATAATCACCCACAAAGAATATATGTAACAAAGAAAGAGCTTACTTAGATCAGCAATATTAAAGTTTTATAGAGTATTAAGCTAAGAAAACACCTCATTTTTCAACAGACACAATGAGAGGGATATTGCTAATTATAAGCACAGTACCCACAGGGTGGTAATCATCATTTTTCATGCATTCCAAATGGCAAGGATGAAGAGTACATTGTTCATCATAAATTGTGTGAAGTCACACATGGCAGAGAAGAATGAAAAATCATATAGCCGAGGAGAATTAAAATCAAGTTGTCGAGATATGCTAAATATTTCCTGTAGGTTTCAAGTGTGAAACATATCCAAATCTCATTTGTTTGAAAAGTAGGAATTAAATGGCATTTCAATTTAATGATGGAGCTTCACAAATTAAGTACAATCATCACTCTTTTAAAAGGCTTGGCTTGTTTTGCATTCGGCAGTCATTGTTTTGTCGATGGGTAAAGTGTCATCTAGAAATCAAAGGGTGGTCTGTATAGCAGGGTATGAATTAGTTTATGTGCTTTCAATCATTGTAATCTTCTCAGTTGTCATTGTTCTAGTGTTTCATTGTGCTAGAAATCAAAGGGTGATCAGTATAGTAGGGTATGAAATAGTTTATGTGTTTTTTCATTGCAATCTTCCCAATTGTCATTGTTCTTGTGTCTAGTGTGACATGTTATAGGGTTATTGCTTCTGTGCAATATTGTTGTCAAGTATATTGGGAAAAATCAAGTTCCTATGTAACATTGGTGGTGGCTTTAGGTTGACACCTAGGTGTTTTTAGAAGGTAGGTGTAAAAGTGGTTGCACGCATTTTGTTTCAGGGTTTTTTGGCTCTTAGTTGGTGGGTGCTAGTCTATAGAGGGGAAAATAAAATTGTTGATTTTTTTTTCATTTTCTCATGGAATACAACATGAAAAAATTCAGGATCCCTATGCAGATTAAAGTGAATGAGCTACCATTCTCAGAGGAAGTCACAGAGGAAGAAATGTCACAGGTATTTCACATGGTTTTCCCAATCCTTTTTTACTGCATCAAATTGGTAATTGGTGAAGAAATAATCTGCCCAAACTCACCCAGGTTACTATTTCCATCATTTTTTCTTTCAATTTTCTTATCAAATGCAATGGACTTGTTACAGTCATATGAGTCACTTAAAATAGCACGTATAAAGAAGTAGTTTTACCAGAAGCACTTGGGGAAAATGATCTTTTGAAGTTTGTTAAATGATATAATTTGGACAATGGCAAGGCTTATGTGGCAGGCTTATTCCCTAAATGTTATCTCAAGCATAAGCATGGGTTTGCAGCTATGTATGGGCAGTGAAAAAGGGATTACGGGATGATGACCTGTGGCTCTTGTATAGGACATTTCCAATGCACATTCAGCAGAATTGGGTCAACAAATGGTAGAAATGATAAAGGAGAAATATTTTTCCTTTTCTTTCATCCTTGGTCACCAAGTAAGGCATGGTGGAGGGCAAGTTGCAGTGGCTCGAATTGTTCCAAGGAGAAATGCAAAATAGTTGATTGAAAGCCAAGGTAATAATATGTTGGTCTTGAATGTGTTTGATCAGAACATGAATGGACCAAAAAATGAGATGGAATAATGAAATGAATACTAGTTGTCTAATTATATGAAGCTAATTTTGTAGTGTATATCTAAAAATACTAGACCTTGATAGTTCTATTATACTACTTTGAATATTTTGTACTAGCTGATGAATTTTGCTTACCAGTACTGTAATTCTAGTATTTTTTGTAATTTTGCTTATAAATATTAATTTAAATGCTTAGGATCAGGCCTTTTACCAAAGAAAAACAATAATATAATATTTAGTATACTAATATTTTACTAATTATAATATTTTTTTAAAATAATATTAATAATACTATATTAGTGGGAATAATTTAATTATAAGGATAATATAATATTATGATAATTAAAACAATATAATAGTAATATCAAAATAAAAATATAATAATATAATGTAATTATATTATATTATATTATATTATATTATATTATATTATATTAATACTATAATGCCTAACCGAATCATTAATTTAATATACTAATCATAATGTAACATAATCCGAACTTGATATATTAATAAAAAATAATTATGTAATAATAATATCATATAATAAAAATATTAAATAATAGTAACAATACAATACTGATGACGATGATGATGATTGACAAAATCATTTTCAAAATGACCTACAAATTGACTTTTTATGCACTACACAAATGTATGCATAAAATAAGCCATTTTTTTTCCTAATTGACATTCCACACCTCTTCAGTGTACCCATTGCACACCAATGTGCGATTGTTAGTATATGTATCAATGGGCCCTTGGTCTATTGATGAAGTTGAATGACTTCGAATGAGCCCACCAAGGTTCAAGTCTTGCTAATTGTCATACCTCAACAACATAAAGGATGAGATAGGGATTGCGCCATGGGCAACTTTGGCAAAATGGTCACCCCTTGATCCTTGGCTTTTAGCCAAAGAAGTTTCAACCTAACGCTCACACTCCTATATTGGATAGCTAATCAATTATTTAGATTTGATATAAAAACCTCTAGCAACAATTTATTTTAATAAATTATCTTTCACTATTACATTCTACCCCTTACTCTATTGTAATGGCTCATACTCCTATATTAGATAGCTAAACAATTGTGTAGGTTGATATAAAAAACCTCTAACAACAAGAAAATCTAATAAATTACATTTCACTATTACATTCTACCCCTTACTCTATTGTAATGGTACTTCTCGGTTTAAAAAAGTTGTAGATTCCCTCTACAATATGTATATCTAGATGGAATCAATCCCACCCCAAATTTGGGTGAAGACGGAACATGGATTGATTTGACAGATGACTTGTGATCAGCATACAAGTGAGACAACAAATTCTTTCAAAACTACTTCCTACTAATAATTCATTTTCATAAAGGTTCCTGTACCATCAAATTAAAGAACAATACACATCATAGAGTGAAATAAAATAAAAGACTTTTAATATCCATAAGACCAAAATAGCCTATGACTCATTTTTGAGACAAGAGGGGCCTCCATCTCATTCAACTCTCCAGAAGTGGGAAATTGGGGGTCACACGTCTCTCATAGTTGTAAACGTGTTTGGTCAAAAAAGTCGGTGGGGTGCAGACCTCACCCTTAATTAAAGGTGACGAGTCCCTTTATAAGGGACGATTGGGCAGGTCGGGATAATGACTGGAAAATATGTTTCCCTTGTTTTATCCTAGGGAGTCGTATGGGTGGTACAAATATTATAATATTAAATTAGGAGTGTCATAATCTTACCTGAACTTCTAGAATTTCAAAATTAAAGTTGAAGAAAGTATGGCAGATTTGATGTGGAAGAAAATCAAGAATGATGGCATATTCGTACGAATAAAATCTTAAGGAGGGTATTTACTACACGACTCTTCCCAACCTTTAATATTTGGAGGGCACTATCTCAACTACTTTCTATTGTGGATTGATTTTTAATGAATTAGTGTGTTGCCTATTATTTGGTATAACAAAATTATTATACTAAGGTAAATTTTTTAATGATTGTATAAAATAAGTGATTATATGATAGGTTATAAGAGTTATTGATTTAATAAGTGGTGAAGGTAGGTTATGGTGATGAGGATTGTCTTAGTCGAAAAAGTTTTGGTCATAGGAATTAGCTCCTAATTTATCAATGTCTAGTCAATCCAAAGCACCTATGTTGCAGGGCTAAGAGGAGACAAAATGTGGACAAGAATACTACTACCAACTATAAGCATTGTAACCCCAAACTTCATTTTGAAGTGGTTAAAACTATGAGAATAATGTCCACATGCATTATGACTACATACATGTTAACGACCTTGATGAGGGGACTAACCCCTATTATAGGGAGAGGTCAATGTGACTCTAGCAATAGTAGAAGGTGCATTAGTTCATTGGTCAAAAAATAGTTGAAGACCTGAGAAGGTTCAAGAACAACTTTATTAGTTTGCATTTGTATCTACATGAGAAAATTTGGAGAAAATCATGGATTTAAGATACATAGTGAAATATATATCAGCAAAAGCTCCTATAAAAAACCTAAATTTTGATTGTTCCAAATGTTGAACAAGTTCTCACTATAAAAACATCTCATATCTAAGTAAACTTTGCATGAATTATAGGTCAATCTCCTCAAAGAATCATATGTTGAGAAAGAGGTTTAGGTATGAATGGCTTAAAGAAGTCATGAATCCAATTCCAAGAAAAATGAGTTTTTGGGTAAAATAAGGAAAGAGGCACAAGAGTTCCATAATGTCCACATAAAGGATGCAAGGATTGACAACTCCCAAATAGATCGATCTAGATTCGATAGAAGACCATGGTAAAGAATCATACAAGAGGCAAAGTGAGCAAGCTTTGGTTCAAGAATGGTTGTCTAAAAAGTTTAGAGTCTACATTGCCATGAGCTATCTATGATTGCAAGACCCATTTTTCATTGAGATTTTCACCATATGCAAATGTGGAGGGAGCTAAGCACATCCTTTGTGAGGCTTCTAGATGTGAAGTGCATAAGAATAGAATTTCCAATCTTTCCACAATGATTTAATGCTCCTAACCCCAATTTTGTGAAGTATTTATGTAGGAGAAAACCAACACTAGTCTAGAAGGATTTTTAGTCCTAAATGGAGAGTTTATATTTTATTTTGGCCTCATGCAAAGATAATAAATTTATTGTGGTCCTTGGAAAAGATCAAGGAGAATTTTGATGCCTCTATGAAAAACTTAAGAGCATGGGCCCAAGGAACTTTAGCAAGGGATCATACAAGAAAGATAGTATAGTAGACCACCATATAAATTATTGATTGATAGATAATGCATTGTAAAAATCACCCCCTTTCTATAAATCCATGGCTTCATAGTTTCCCAAACCTTCAATATACTTTTGATCATAAATTTACCCTAGATCTAAACAACTTCCTTCATAATGAGTATATAAGAAAAGCTTGAATCTCTCTAGGATTAATGAATATAAGGATCACTAGAAGAAATAAATTATTAAAGTAATTTTTCTTAGGATTTATTCCTCTACGAGGCTTGAATAATCCTCTTAGCATAAACAACTAATTACTTATGTTAAATGCCAATAATGCCAAGATCACCATAATCATGAGGGTGACAATAGAATTCCTATGAAAACCTATGAAAACCTTTTCATTGATCAAATGATACCCATAAAAATATATTAAAATATTTTTACTATTTTGATATTTAAGGCCTTTGAGGGCACCCAATAGGAAGAATAGTAAATATGGGTAGCAACAAGAAATATATAAAAAAAACTATAAGAGAAAGATCTTAGGTGATCCAATAAGTCATTTTTTCTCTTCGTGGACAATGACAATCTACCATAAGAAAGAGGGAGAAGATTGAAAGGCAAAGGGGATGCTAAGAAGTTTAAAAATCTCTCCATTATAAATCTATTTCCAACCAAAATATTTGATATAATTAGGTTAACTTGGTAGATGTTAGAGTAATCATGAATTAGCTAATAATTAATTACTCTTTAATTGATTATTGGTCTAATTTATTCTCATGCACTTAAGCTAAACTTAGGAGTGTTTTTTATGCTTTGTGTTTTTCTCCTATATAGAACTTAATCCTCATTGTAATTATCACTCGAGCTTTCATATTTTTTTATAGTCTCTTGCTTCTGTAGCTTTTTCTTATTGATGAATATAGCATATATTGTTTGTAGATCTCTTGTGTGGAAGGTGTATTTGTTCATTTTTTGATCTTGTGGCTCGTGGTTTTGTGGTTTTTCACAATTCTAACATAGTATCAGAGCTCTGATCAAATAAAAATGGAAGGTCACCTCCAAAAATAGGAATTGAAGAATGTCCATATGGTGCTCCAACTCACTAAAATGCATGTAACCAACCGCTTATGTTCATCGCATATGAAAGTACATAGGAACAAGAACTAGATACATAGATCACTCCAACACGAAACCATGGAAGCATTAGCACCAATAGTAGAAACCTCCCCCCCCCCATAATGTTGAAAAGGGAAGAGCCAAGACAAGTACACTAAAACTGTGTGAGACCAAAAAGTGCATGTAGGAAAAATAAGTTGTAAATAAAAGGGTGTGCAAACTAAGGCTCACACACATGAGGCAAGAACCACTAGGATTCACTACTGTCATGGAAGGGACACTCACTTGAAAAAGGTGTGATGGAAAACCAAAGGCAAACATCAACCCACCCATGGCACTTTATATCATATTGTGAATACAAAAGGCACAACAAGATATGCAAAATCCCCAAAAAATATGTACACCAGAATGGCACTTTATCTCACTGCATCTACAAAAGAGAATGTGCAAGAAAAAGATGTCTGCAATGCTCAAATAGGAAAAAATATTAGAAATACATATAGAACAAAAAACAAGTCATCCCATGCAAACAAAAAAGTTTCCAAGAGATAAGACGTCCAAGTAATTCACTAGATTGAAAAAACACAAAAACTTAAATAAAATGTACTTGGAGAGAAATATAGAAAAGTGCATGGATAGATGTGAAGAGCTTTGAAATATGGTTTCAACGCCGTTGGAATCATGAAAAATAGAGAAACTGGTCAAAATTTATGAGCTTGGGACTGAGAACAACACCTCTGACTTCAACATACTATCTAGAATGCAACAACAACAAAAAGAATGTGATGAAACTCACACCAATGGAAAGTTGGCAGAACTAGCTTTTTGACGATATCTTGTTTGCAAAAAATTGATATCGTATGCCCAAGTTATGATCAAAAGAAAAAAATCTCTCCTTGGAGGCCAAAGAAGGGGACTTGGGGCCCTTGCAGGTCAATCGTACGATTGAGGTCATGCTGACATCGACATGATGTTAACAAATACTCCACAAAATATTCTCCTCCATTGGGAAAAAAAATCTAGTTGCTAGGAAAAGAATTTGTAGTACCGAAAAATCAAAATCTTGCTTGGAAAAAAGCACGCTAGTTGAAAAAAATAGGTTCGCCCCAGAATAAAATTGACAGCAATTGAGAAAATAGTTGACCTACTGGAAATATAGACGCCTACCGGGAAGAGGGCAAAAAACCATCGGGAAAGAAATGTAAAGCGTCGATAAAAAATTAAACCTTTGGCAGCGGTTTGGAAGCCACTGGCCGACCTTGAAAGCCATGCCAGTGGTGGCTAGTGGGGCTCGTACGGTACTGCGAGTACCCTGGCAATTTAATAGGCCCAAAAACCAAAAAAATCCACCTCCATTAATTTAAACCTATAGTTTTTTACTTTTGAAAAAATTGCTGCCCTTTTCTTGTTTTTAAAATTTTTGGATTTAAAAAATCCTAATAATTAAAAAACACACCCTAATTTTTTAATTATTTTTTTGATTTTCATGCCCATGGGGTCGTATAGGAGTCATACGACCCTCGGGGAAATTTTGTTTTTCCTCAAAATCTCCCAACACTAAAAATAGGCGAATTTATAGTCAAAATTTATGGAATTGGCCTCCTAAATGCAACGATGAGGACCTTTTCACACCAAAATGCTCTGAAAATGCAACTACCCTCTAAATCTGGAAAAAAAGCAACCACTTCAAACCCTCATAGATCGAACATCAAGAATCCAAATCAAACCAAATAAAATCCAAATATGACTTTCTCAACAACTCTGAATCCAACGGTGAGGTCATTTTTGTGCCAAAATGCACCAGAAATTTTCCCACCTCTAAAATTTGCAAAAAAAGGGGATTCCAAATCTAAAGCATATAAACCTTTTTGAAGAAAAAACCCTCATAAGTCGAGAAGGGGTTTGTTGAATACACACTTTGATACCATGTTAGAATTGTGAAACCTAGGAAACCATGAGCCACATGATCAAAAAATGAATAAATACACCTTCCATACAAGAGATCTGTAAACAATATATGTAATATTCCTCAACAATAAAAAGCTATAGAAGCAAGAGACTATAAAAAAAAAATGAAAGCTCAAGTGATAATTACAATGAGGGTTGAGTGTTATATAGGAGAAAAACCCTAGAAGCATAAAAATACTCCTAAGTTTAGGTTAAGTGCATGAGAATAAATTAGACTAATTATCAATTAAAGAGTAATCCTTACAATGAGGTTGAGTGCTATATAGGAGCAAAACCCTAAAAGCATAAAAGAACTCCTAATTTAGCTTAAGTGCATGAGAATAAATTAGACTAGTAATCAATTAAAGATTAATTAATTATTAGCTAATGCATGATTACTCTAACACCCCCCCTTAAGATGAACTTAGAGAGTAGCTAAAAACCCTAAAAATGAGAATGCATGATGGGTCCCAACAAACAAGGCCTGGTGAGGTACCCATGTACAAACAAAAGATCTCTCACAACTGGAGAAAAAGAGAAAACCACGGTGGGAGAAAGATTTTGTTTGTACATGGGCACCTCACTAGACCTTGTTTGCTGGGATCCATCATGCATTCTCATTTTTAGCATTGTTAGCTATTCCCTAAGTTCATCTTAAGAGAGGGTGTTAGAGTAATCATGCATTAGCTAATAATTAATTAATATTTAATTGATTATTAGTTAATTTATTCTCATGCACTTAAGCTAAACTTAGAAGTTATTTTATGCTTTTAGGGTTTTTCTCCTATATAGCACTCAACCCTCATTATAATTATTGCTCAAGCTTTCATATCTTTTTCATAGTCTCTTGCTTTTGTAGCTTTTCTTGTTGAGGAATATTGCATATATTGCTTGCAGATCTCTCGCATGGAAGGTGTATTTGTTCATTGTTTGATCTTGTGGCTTGTGATTTTGTGGTTTTTCACAATTCTAACAGTAGAAAGGATTGTCTATAGTATTGTATTAATTTTTTACATAAATACTTGAACTAGAGGTTAAAGAAAAGGTATCCAAGTATTGGAGAGTTTGTTTGACCTTATTCTCTTCTTCTAGGATAGTAAGAAATGAATCACCAAAAAAGTGACCATTAGCAAGTTGTTGGGTGGAACTGGGAAGATTTTAATAAATTTAACCAAGTCCAATAAATCAACATGAATAAAGATGTAGCCAAATATTTCAATAGCTAACAAATAAAGTGCATGTGAAATATCTATATAATAAGAAATATCCCACAAGAGGAGAATTGATGATCATTAAAATGATGAGATCAAAAGCATCAATAAAATAAATTTGAATACGAAGTAGGAATTTGGAACCAAAATCTAAATCCTATAGCATAGCAATGATGAATTCCCATTCAATATGGTTGTATGCTTTTACAATTTTAAATTTGATAAAAAAAACTTATTATTAAATATATCGGACCATTCCATTCCTTCCCACACAACAATGATGTAAACAATATAACTAGGTTTGATGAATCTAGATTTATTTGGATGAACAATGAGAAGAAGCAAATGACTTAGCTTGAGACCAAGGGCATTCACATGGATTTTGTAGGAGACATCAAGATCAAGGTGATTGGCCTCTAGTTGTTGACATTGTTTAGATCTATAGGTTTATTTAATAATTTGATAATACCATAGTTAATAATACTACCTAAATATTTCAAATGATATATGCTTCTAAGTAGACTCTAGAAAAATACCATTACCAACCATCTCATAAAAGGATTTTTGGAATTCACAAGAAAATTCATCACATCTTAAGTATTTGGAATTAGTAATAGTGAAAACCACCACATGGAGATCATCTTAAGTGAGAAGTTCATGTAGATTCCACTAGGAAGTAGAAATCCAACAAGAAGCCACATTAATTCAATATTGAGGAGCATTACCGCACTGAGGAGCTGTTAACATTCTTTGAATACTCTTAACTGACTACTTGAGGAATGAAAAAATATTAAGGATTAGAATATTGGAAAGTACCCCTAATGAAGATAGGATTTGATTTGATTCTTCTAGTAGAATTATTATCAATAATTTCTTATTATTGCCAAAGTTTGGTCACACACAATTATAAAGAGGGTACAAATAGTTGCTCTTTCAATTTAATGGTGATACAAAATAACTATGAGGTGATGGATTTACATGAGAAAATATGAAAATTCACTAGCTAGCACCCATAAATACAAAGATAACAAGAGGTGTGCTTGATAGCATCATTCCATAATTCAATATAGCTAGTTTAATGATGAAGACTTTGATCCAAATTCTAAAAACATGATAAATAAGAAAGAGTATGTTGATGAGTTAGTAGAGACATGTTCAAGAAGAATTGAGTTTTAATTTCCTTGAGCTTAAAAAATTCCCGCTAATGCAAAAATTTATCAGAAAGTGATAAAAAAAGGATAGTTTTTATAAGGGCTTAATCAACTAGCAAGGAAAATAAACTATAATAAGAAAATATATCTATTGAGTTAACATGGATTTGACAAGCCATTTGAGAACCCTTTTTATATCCAAAATAGAGATTATTCCACACATACCATGCAAAGTGATTGTGATGATGGCATATATTAGGATAAAAATATAATTTTGATGTGCATGTAGTGCTAAGATTCCTTCTTGCCAATTGTCTAGTCCATAGGGAGATTATCACATTTGTTTGATTCCACTTCCACCATACTAAAGTCACCACACACAACCCAAGTTGTGATGACTTTAATATACAATATAATGTTGATATTCAACATGAAGATTCATTTGTATTTTATGTGCATTATTTATCTTTTAGCTATAGAGATATGTTTAGGTGATACTTAAACAACAAAAAAACAACAAAATTAAAAAATAAGAAAAGAAAAATATAAAATCAACTAATCTTTCATACCAAAAACCTAAGTACTTACATTAAATATGCTCTAAAACTTAATAAAATGATTTTAGGTAGCTTTAAATTTGGAAATAGATTTTCTACAAACACTTTTCCATAAATTACTGTCCTGGATAGACATCAAATAAAAACTTTCAATTTTCATTTTCCTTTTAATCTCATATATATTACATAATAAGTATAGCTAAATATCTATAGTATGAAATTAAAATTTTGCACACCTAATTTTCTCTCTTACTCATCTTGTGTATATTATTCCATGATTAATTCATAAAAATATAATGACCCATTATAATATTAATTCATAAGATGTATAAATTGAGCATAGTTTGAAGGAAAAAGATAATTCTTAGGATCAACATTGATCTAAAATTTTAGCAATAAAATTTTTTCTAATCATAAGATGCATAATTATTAGGTTCAAGCTACACTATAACAGGTAAGGTAAATATTTGCATGGTTTCATGATCAATTGCTTATTCCTTTGTCCCAAATTCTAGCTCCATAAAGCTTCCTTCAAGAACTCCTCTTATTTTACCTATTTGGTAACATGGTCCACTACATGAACATAATCCTCAACTCTACTACCACATGGTCCAATGAACATACTCTACTATCATAAAAAATGTGTATCCCCATCATTATTTCTACCCCTACCACCAACCCATCTCCCTTACCCGTAATGTAAGTTTTTTATCAAATCAACAATATCCCAAGGATCTAATATGAAAACAACCTTCCACATTATCTATGTATTCAATGCAAATTCTATGAATCAAGAGAATTCATTAGATGTAAAATGAAACTAGTACAATGTACAATGAGGGAACCCTTGTCATAAATATAAGGATGAAACCATAGGATATACTAAGATCATGAAAAGTGTTTTAATCCTATATATGAGACACAAATATTAAATAACCTAACTAATCTTAAGTATGTAAGTGAAAATAAGACCTAATATGAAGTTGGTTAGGTGATATAACATGTTCACACCAAAAAACCCCCTTAAATGTAGCTCACAAAGTATGATAAAATGTGAAAATATGCAAGAATTGGTCCTAGATACAAGGGAATGTTAGGCACCCATGTATAAATGAATCTCTCACAAGTGAAATAAAGGAGAAGAACTCATATGAAATAACCTATCTCTAAAAAAGAAAAGATGAAAACAAACATATACAAGTGAAAGAAGAAAAGAATGACTCAACATGATCCCCAAAGAATACTTTTGTCAATAAGGTACAATGAATGTTATCCATATAGAAGAGAAATAGAGAGACTATATAGCCCCTCATAATGTTTGATCTCCTACAAAGATGGTGTATGCTCAAAAAACAATGATTATGAAGATCCAAGAATGCTTGAAACAACATTCCTACCCTTGGGAAGAAATATTAAACCAAGTATATATGTAGGATGTTTGATGATGTTGTATTTACTCAAGTGTCACCATGTCTATATTAATACCTATGTTGCAATCAAACTAAATCCAATCCCAATTAATGAAGAAGATGAAAAACTATGATCATATCCAAACGAATGAAGAGCAAGATCCAAAGATGAAGATGGTTTTACAAAAGTGATGATGGGACTACCATAAAAGAGGAAAAGGACATCATCAAGTGTGTTTGTCAGATCTATAAGATGGGAATTAAAAAATAAACCTAAAATATGTATTAAGTATTCATTCCAATGTATCAAATCTAGAAGACTATGATGTACCTGTTTCAAAGAAAAAACCAAAGCAACAAGAGATAGAAATGTGATTTCAATTATGTGATCCAACTATACTAGCCATTACATGATGATGTATCCACATAAGATGACTGAATATAAACACCTAATATAAGTCAAAATCTCATGCTTTCTTTTTGATTAGGTGTACCTAGTTGAGGAACAATTCCATAGAGATGTGGCAAGAGATGGATTCACTTGAGATGTTTTAGGATTCCATCTTGCCAAGACTTATAGTTCCCTTTATTTAGAATGATTCTAGAAGGATGAAATGAAAAACCTATAATTTTTTTAATTTTATAGTCCTCATATATATATATATATTAAATATCAAAACATGTGAAATTGGAACCCTCACAACATAAAAATGGTCCCATTTTTTGTAAGATATCCAAAGTACAAGTAAAAATAGAAAAAAATGACTTAAAATTGAAATAATAGATACCTAGATAAAAAATCATGACTATTAAAGAAGATGGATATATAGTTCTCAAAATCAACTTTCCAATACCTATTTATCTATGAAAATCTAATATTAAATTCCCTAGTTATGGCCTTTTCCATAAAATTGTTCCTTTAGGAATTATAAAAAAAAGCAAGGTGGAGCCTAGATGCTAGTCACTCACATTAATAGGTGCTAACTCACTAGGGGCTAGTAGATGATGTTAGCCATGTGCTGATAGTCATCATATCTAAAAATTGTACTAGAGGATTATGCAACATGGAATATTCTTAAAAACTCATTTTTTGTGCAACAATGGTAGCCCAATTTGACAATGATGGTATGACAACTATACATTCATATGGAATTATACATATCTATACAATTGTATATATTTTGACAAATAATTTTTGAAACCCCCCAAAATAAGCACAAAAATATTTTGGCACCAAACCTTATCATGCCTTATATGGATTTAAATGTTTTTCATACTTTTGAGCTCAACCTTGAAGTATTATTGGCACTAGAATGCATCTTTTGAAATTTCTTATCCAAAAAATCTCTAAAAGGAGGGAAGGGAATTAAAAATATAGATCTTTGATACCATGTGATATTTTTTTATCAACCCCATAGTAGCCCAAGGATCACCTACAACCAAAAAACTTTCCACACAAGAGAGAAGAAATGGAAATTCCATGAAACAAGATAATTCATTATATATAAAATGAGATTAATAAAATGTACAATGAAGAAACCCTTCTTATAAAGAAATATGAGACCCTAGAAATACCACTATCATGACAAGTGTCTTAATCATATTATATGAAACATAAAGATTAAATGACCTAAGATTAAGCATACAAGTGTGAATAGGACCTAATATGAAACTAGTTAGCTAATGTATCATGTTTATACCAACATATAAGTCTCTACAATTTGGTTGAAAAGCTCCAAAATAAGATGAAGAAGATTGTTTTGACATATTATTTTTAAATGGATTTTATCTACCAAAATTATTAGCAAGAGCTTCCTTCACACCTTTCCCATCTTCTTTAGTTGATACCATGACAACTAAGGATCTAACAAGAGGAGGAACATTGGTGAAAGCTATAATATTTTTTATTGAATCAATTATAGAATTTTCTAAAAAAATCCTCATATAACCCATAAGAGTAGGGGTACATGAAAAAACTTATTAAAAGAGACACATAAAGAAAGCATGCATTTCCCTCTACACACTACTCACAAGTTCCTACATATAAGCATACCAAAATTTCTATTTGGATATTATAATTGTAAAGTTCTTTGATCACGAAAATTATTGAATAAAGTGCCTTTGTATCCAAACATCAAGAATTTTCCATAATTCTTTTCATGTTTCCCTCCAATAGGTTTTAATTAGTACACCTCTTTTTTCTCCACTTTCACTTCAAAATCTATAAGGAAAAATGTAGTATAACACAATTAGCCTTCTTTTATGAAGTTATTCTATCTGCATTCTTTTCCAGTTCACTCCAACTAAAATTGGTCTTAAGATTGTGATTAGAAAAAGTCTTAGAATACAAAAATCTAAAATTTGAATTACCACCAAATATAAGATTGATTGTTGACTAATTTTATTGTTGAACTATACAATCCCTCTTTCACTATAATTTGTGACAAGGTACAATATTGTAGCCTTCAAAAATACTCATCATTAGAATTTGTGTCATCGTTGTTGGTGTCTATTAACATTGCATGACAAGAAATACTCAACCTATTCTTCAACCTCTTGAAGTCTTAAAAGGATCAATTTCTAGTCATTTTTGGTATTTCTTTCCTTCTAGTAGATAGGAAGGAACTATGAAATATATGGAGTGTATTCACACTAAGAACAACACCTCCCTTTAAAGAAGATAAAACCCTTTTCTTGTGGTCCAATTGAGAACCACTTGCAAATAGAATAGAGGGTTATAGAGGAGGCTAGTGTAAATAGTTTTCCACCTCCAAAATATTTTTCCAAACATTTTTTGTAAACCCTTTCCTTAATTAGAATTAAAATCCTCTATAAATCAATTATTTTTAGTCGAAGCTTTTTTTTCTTGTTTCCCCCTTTTCAATGTCATAAAACTTACTACAATTCCACTTCTATCTATATTAATAAATATTCATTCCCTAAATACAAATTCAATAATATCTTAAATATTTTTTCTCCTAAAAATACCCTAAACTCAATTTTTTATAACTTAGACGTTTATTAAAAACAAGACAATATTTCTTTTTCACTATCTAATGCAACCATTTAGAATTTTCCTCTCATTATTCATAAAATTAAAAGAAAAAACATATCACCACAAATCCAAAGATGTTTATCAACCTATATTAAGAAAAATATATTTCTAGATGATTTTTTTGTAAAAACTTTTGTTATTACATTTTCATTAGCCTCATTTTATCAAATGTTGTAACAACGAGAACTCAAAACATCCTTCACTTAATGTTTTTTTCTCTAATATTTTTTACATTTTTGTTAAATAAAGCATAATATTGAAAACAAAGGGTTTATTTTTGTTTAGAATAGAGTAGACACTTGTGTTTTGACATGTCAAATTTCAATCAATTAAATATTTTTAAATCTTAATTTCTAGCAAACCCATTCATATAGATATTGAGGTGCAACATTGTTTAAATAAAAATGACAAACATGAAGCCACATTGATGGGGAACAAAGTCCATCTAGAAATATTATATGACATGAAGAGACAACATCCCAACCTATGACACCTCTTAAATGGATGAATTTTGCATAACTTTAAGCAACTCCCTTTTAAACGTGCTTAAAACTCATTAAAATGAATTTACACCTTACACATTTGATAATTTGAGATATTTTATTGAATGTCAAGTTTCATCTCCCTTTGTCAAATTCAACAACTATAAATATAAATTTTCTTCTATTAATTTTAGACTTTAAAAATATTTTTTAAAATTGAGATAGAATAAGTCTTTTCACAACTATAAAGGATAAATAATTAATTCTAATATTTTAGATATAAGAAAAATAAATGTTATAAAAGTATGAACATTTAAATTATAATAAATAATTTTAATTATAATGGTCAAAATTTCACATTATGTATGTATGTATGTATGTATGTATGTATTATTTTTGTATTGAAAAAAGTTGAAAATTATAAGAAGACAATCGGTTAAGTATTGCACATAGAATCAAGCCAAACTATACAATATTACTAGTCCAATAAGAAAAATAAGATACAATAAAATATAAAAATATACATAAACAACTATAAAATTAGCATCCTAAAACAAAAACTATCAATCTATAAAGTTCAACATTCTTTGCATTTGCAATTAGAGTATTACATTTTTTCATCATCTTGGATCTAAGTAATTGCCTTTAAATTTTTTATAATTGGTACTCAATATATTTGCTCATCTTTAACCATTTTTGTAGCTAAATAGATAGACATGCAACTTGAAAAATATGCCAAAGTAAAGCCTTGAAATTACATCTTCTTGATGGATATTAAAGTTAACAAACACTACTGAACATCTAGTTTTACATAAACTTGTAGTAAGATAGCTTGCCTAACAGTATTAATAATCATATTATTTTACAATCTCATTCCAAACAAAGCTTCTTTCCATTTCAAAATGTGACAAAAAATGAAAAAAAGTTTAAAAATAGAAAACCATTATTTTTTAACAAAGATATAGTCTGAAAATAAATGTTTCATGCTTTCTTTTGACTAGAAAGATAGATATTTAATTGGTTGAACCATCATAGATTCCAATTTTCCTCTAATAAGTAATTTGCAATGTAAATTTTACAAGCCAATAACTTTGCATTAGAACCAACTTTAAATTTTTAACATTGAGCATTAATTTTTCCTCAAATTTTATGACTAGATTTGTATCTCCATTTAATATTAAGATGAGGGATACATCATATTCTCAAAAAGAGAAAAGGATAAATTTTATTTAAAGAAAAGTTTTATAAATAGTAGGTGGGCAACCAATGCTAATATTTGAAAATCTAACACAAAGTTGGGGTACATAATTAAATAGGTTAGCTCAAGAGGCACTAGGGACTACACAAAGATAATAAATTATTTATAGTTATTTATCAAGCCAAAATGATCTCTAGTAACAAGCCAAAGAGCCCAACTCAATGCATTGAAGTCCCATAAATCAACAAATTATTAGATCCCTTTTGAATAAATAATAACTCTATTTAGGGAAGATGATGGAAAGAGGTCATTCATGGTAAATTATGTGCTTACTCCACCAACTAAATGAATAGGTGAAACTAAACCATGCTATAATGATTATTATTTTCACTTTTGTAAGGTAGGGGGACCAACCACACCAAGGCTCTAGGTCACAGAGAGCCGAGAGCGGAGGGCTGCCCTATCTTACCTCAAGCTAATGGGTGTTTAAGGCAAGGATAGAGAATGAAGAGCACTCTCAAGTTCTTTTGTCACTCTACAGATCTAAAAGCCTAAATGGGGCTAGACGAGTCAGTTTCTAGAATCTAAACTACACCTCAAACAACTCTCTGCCCAAGGACGACAACATGGGTCAAGGATGATAGCGTGGTGGGTTGGAATCTCACTGGTGTATTGGCATTCGTACGAATAGAAAGAGTGAAAGACAATATGGGAAAGAAGAGAACCTACTAACTATCTAGCTAACTAATTTTAACGAAACAAACAAAACTATAAAGTACGAGAAATAACTATATAAATGATAAAGAAGGTAGATGAAAGTAAGGGTGATGAAAATCAACTCACTGAGGCTCTAATTCGCTAGCAAGCTCCACACACATGTTCACCAAAACACAACCAAGAGAGGGAAAAATGTTGGGTTGTATAGGGGTTTGCTTAATCAAACACCCACTTTGGTGTTTCCACCTCCACGGACAACCAAAAAAGCCACGAAATAGAAAATACGATAAAGGAAAGAAGAATATCAAACACTACAAAAGATACAATGCTACTCTATCAAACCACAACAAGAAAGGAAAGTGAAGCAATACCACCTCCACCCAAAGGTACTCAAGGCCAATGAAGTGAGAATGCAAGACAACGAGCTTGGAAAGTCAACACAACTACAACAGTGATGAAGGGAGGTCTCGTGAGAATCCAAACTCGTAGCTTCTATGGTAGCACCACACATACAAAATGAAGTTGATGGAGTAACAAGCTATTGTGATGCTCAATGGAATTGTCTGAAAGTGCTTGAGTGATCAAGTGAATGAGATAGATTGCTAAAGAGATCGTAGAAGATGGAATGAAAATGAGATAGATGCATTTGAAGATGAAAATAGGAAGGAAAGAGCCATTTTTAGGTTGGATGGTTGACATAGAGGCATTATGCTTCATGCCCAATGGAGAACGTAATGTCCCTATGGACCCCAAAGGTAGGAACTTGTCAGGGATGACAACATGCCGTGCAGACATCTACATGCTGCACTCATGTCCCCGACAAATATTCCCCCACTGACACAAAAAATAGGCACCAAGTGGATGCAAGGAAGATGGGTGATGTGGAATTTCACATTCGGGTTTGATTTTATGAGGTGGAGGAATACAAAAGGGTAATTTACACAAGGGGTGCAAATTATTTCCTATACATTTTTCCCCCACTTTAGCTAGCATGAGTTTCAATGAGTGTTTAGTAAAGTAGATCAAAGAGTTAGAGATGTATACCTAAACCATCAAGGAAGTAGACCGTAATCTGGTGAGCTCGAAAGCACAGGGAAGGAAAAGGACTCCACAGGTACTCTCTCTTGAGGAGGTTCGAACAAACGACTTCATAGCTCCTCGGAACTGTGAAGTTGAACAAAGTACATTGAAGGCCCATAGACCAACGATGGAAAAATCTTGAAAGATGCAATCACTTCACAAGCCCTTAGATATAAAAAGAAGACACCCCCTAGGTACTCTCTCTTGAAGGAATCCCAGTGTAAGGGAACTCCATAGAGTCAGACTAGAAAGCAACCTCACAGGAACACCTGCAAAGCAACATGTTAATCCATAGATAAAACATGATAGAAATAAAAAAGTAGCCACACAGGAAGACAAGTAGAAAGTCACACAGATAGTCAAAAATTGAAGGAAGAGCTTTCAAAGGGTTCCCTCTGAAACCCTTCAAAAGAAAAGGGGTCCACTCAAGGGACACACTATTTGAAAGTGAGAGTGTTTTTCACAAATCAATTCAACATCAAGGAATCATTTCGAAAGATGTTCATTTCATCAAGGAATTCAAAAGGAAGAAAATTTCCCCTCATGAGGGCAAGGTCGAGGCTTCTCTCATAAGAAAATTTTCTCCCTCCTCGAAGGAAATTTTTTCTAGTTCTTTCTTTGCGAACCCATGATGAAGGAAACACATTCCACTAAGGGTCCTTGTTGAGAATGCAATTTTTGAAAAAGTTTGCAAAGATTTTGAGAAAAGATTTGTTAGCAATCAAATGTGTTTTCTAAAAATCAAAGTGACATGATAGCCCCCCTTAGGATGGTGCATGTTGAACACAAAGGCACGTGACATCCTAAGGAGAGAAAAGAAAGAATGAAAAAGTGATGTGGCCCGTGAGACATAGTGAGATGTCACCATGGTGATGTTTTCACACACACAAGGGACAACACATAAGCACCACAATATCACAAAGCAAGCACACAAAAAAAAATAATGTAAAGAAAAATAGCAACATCATGAACAAGGGACATAGGGGTGATCTTATATTTTGGGGTCAGAGCTGCTCATAAATATGTATAAGTATAATAATAGTATATTTAATGAATTGTCATAAACCCTCTACTATATCAGACCATATGAAGAATGCATGAGAAGACAAAGTAAAAATAAAAAATTGGGTCAACATGGAAGGGAAGCCTAAATGCCCCCAACACTTTGCATCATCCCCAATTTGTCAAAAATCAATACACATAACAGAGGAAGAATGATGCCACAAATAGAGGAATTTTTATGACACATAATCACTCTAGTATCCAAGCACCTACAAGGGTGACAAGGGTCATCCAGGAACATATAACACAAGCACATGGGAACAAAAACACACACACTCTACACTATAGATAAAGAAGAGGCACCCCCTAACACTCATCAACCAAGAGGTCATCGACCTCCCAATCTAGATTATTATACAGGGAAGGAAAATGAGCTTGCAAGGGCGAAATGTCAAGGGAGGAACCCTTCGACCCTCCTGCAACAAGATCCAAGGAAGAAGGCCCCACGAGGTCTTCTCCACTCAGTTCCTATAGAGAAAAGGTAAGTGACTTCACAAAGATCATTGACATGGTCAAGACCTCATCCAAAGAGTTAAACATGCACTTCATAGGAGTGTCATGTGTTACCTCAATGAACGAGAGAGGTGGCACCCAAGATTCACTGCTAGGCTCACCGAGTGACTCAGGAGCAGTGATGAACTTAGGGGACACCAAAATTTCCTCCATCACTAGGATGACACATGCTAATGCAGGACCACCCTTTGAAGAAGGTGGACTCCTCTTTCACCCCCTATTACTAGTGAGGCCAACCTCCATCTTTTGCTTCATCGGAGGATGTGAGTTCCCCACAAATGAGGCAAAATGCACAAAGGAGGAGGAGAAAACTACGATGGACACCACTGAGGTGTTTGACATTTCTACGAGCTTTGAGAATGGTGGGATGTATGGAAGGGACATCAAGAGAGGGGGCTTGAATGAAGGAGCAATAAAAACTTGCACCTTTTTAGGGTCAGGGGTGTTTACGCTTGCAGCAGGAGCTAGAAGCAACACTGAGGCTGACTGAACTGAAGGAGAGGGGACGAGAGAGGAGGACAATATAGCAGGCCCTAAAATAGGGGTGGTCAACTCCCTTTCCTTCCTCTACAAAGTAGCTTGCTCAACTGCTAGAGCCTTTTGCTAATACTTGCACTCATGCACAAGGAAATT
>VDFB02066333.1:0-16925 GCA_007258455.2 Sequoia sempervirens
AAAATAATGCAAATAATACTTTGCTTGACAGATTTAAAACTTCACACCATAACCCACTAACGACAGTTGCACTTCAGTCTATTGACAATAGATAAGAGCTCGCAAATAGTAAATGCAAATGTACTGCTTTATAAAATACAAATGTGTGCAGAACTACAAAACGAGACTGCAAAAGACATACAAGCTTAGAAATGTCTCATCTTTCATTCCCAATACAATAAACATAGACCCTATCAACAGACACAAATTTTATCATTTTACACCCAGACATTTTCCAATTACCTAGACCTAATTTTCATTTTCGCGAAATAAATCCAAGCGCAATTGCAGTCCATGTCGAACTGTGATAGGCTTATGCTTTTCCAATGTTCTTTACTATATACATGTTTTCATTGCACATGTATTTGTGGGTAGTTGGCATTGTTCATAGTATTTGATATGCTTGGTCTACACCTAGTGCTAGTATTGAGCATTGGAAATTGGAATACATGGTTATATAGGTTTGTTATTTATTATTAAGGTTGATAGGTCCTTTGTTTTTCTCAGGTGGCAACTATGACTCAGAACATTTGTTGCATGTGTGATAGCATAGGAGATCAAGTTTCTAACATGCTATGGCGTAAATTTGTAAGTTCAATTTATTTTTTTATCCCTTGTTTATATATTTATGTCCTACTCTTCTTGCAAGAAAATTATTTTGTTTAAATTTGGAAGGTCTACTAAATTGCAATTATATTCATGTGTGAAGTAGGTTTCCTTGTATTGTTTGCAATTATCTAATTGTTGTTATGTTCTGCCTCTATATTGTTACTATGTCATGCAACAATGATATTTTTCCAAGTTGATGACCATATGTTTGAATGAATATTTTATTTATATCTATAGTTATACATATCAGTACTTGGTTGCCTATTTGGAATTTTTTGTAATAGGCCTTGTTCCATTTCAGGAGCCAGATGCGATAAAGAAGAAACGCTTTGCAGGATTGCATTCGTGGTTAGGAAGCAGAGAGCCTGGAAACTGTCCAGCTTTACAGAACTGCAAAACTCTCTGTAGGAACATTGCACTACTAATGAGTGGCTTGTCTAGATATAAGTTTATGATACTTGATAAGTAGAAGTATTGCTTGCTATTACAAGGGATAATGGGGCAAGTGGGTACAGTGAATGACATATGCTTTGTAACCCATAAACATGGAATAGTTGAAGCAAAGAAGTAGGTGGCTAATGCAATAAACAAGAATTATCATTGGGAAAACAAGAATAAACACAAATAAAACCTAGCACTTGCATATTGGTGAGTGGCTCACTTGTGTGTTTATGATAAAAAATTTCAAACATCCAAATTTGTAAACTTTATGAATCTTATTATTTTTTGCATTTTATGCATACTGCTTTAGTATGCATTCACAGCTTGCTTACCCACATTTTCCTCCATAAATATTTGCGCACAATTTTCCTCCACAGTCGACAAGACCCTTCTCAAATTTTGGAGGCATACAATGCATTAACTATGTATTCATTGCTTTGGTAGCCACCATCCTATCAACAAAGCTCGCAAAATTTGTATTTAACATCTGAATGGTTGCAAAAATTTATCGCACTGGCCTTTTTTTTTGCAAATTTTATCATGTGCTTCTGTGTTTCATGTTTATGAATAACATATTATATGTCATAGACTACGTTCATTTGTCTAATTTTTCCCTGTCATAGAAATCATTGCTCGCAATTGGAGTCAGAGGCAAAGATCTATATGACTGCAAATATTCTTGGTTGTTGAATAAGAAACTGGAAGGTTAGATTTTTGTATCATTCTTCTCCTTTCTTTCCAATGAATTTTAAGTCTTCCAATGTGTCTAAAAATTATGCCTTGGAAGAGTTGTGAACAATAAAGGAGAACCCTAATTAAAAAGTCTGATAATTCCTAAACATGAAACTATTTTTTTCCCACAAGCAAGTTAGTTTTCCAATCAGAGTTATGCATAATTAGAAGCATGTGATATGCAGTCCATATGCAATGTTTCACTTTGTACACTGATCGGGTTATATGTACAATGATCGGGTTATATAATTTAACCATATTTTCCCGTATTTGTTTTGCTATTCACTGTAGTCGCCCTAATATTCATTTGCTTGTAAGAAAATTAGAAAAATAGAAGTACATCATAAATTTTGAAAATTATCTCTAATGCATTGTAAAGCGGTGAATGCATAGTTAATGCATAAAATAGTATGCCAATATTGCTACAGTTGTTGGACTTGCCTTTGATATGGTCAACTGGTGAGGCAAATTCAATAATCTAAATATATGCAATTTTTTTTCTATAGTAAGTTTTGTTTGACTAGTTTTCCCAGTAAAGCAATGTTTTTTTATCGTGGGTTTGTAGTATGTTACTAAATAGGTTGTTAACCTTTACAATAAAATTTTTATTAACTAGTTGACCTTTTTTTCATTATTTTTGTTGATTTCTCTTAGAAATCAAGGAAAATTGTCCTTGTACTTCTTTGCTCCTGCAACTAGAGGTTTTGGTTGTCGTTACAAGTCTTGATGGCAAAAATGTGTACAGTATCTGACATATGCTATGCAACCAATAAACATGGAACTGTTGAATCCAAGGCATAGATTAAACACAAATTGTATAGGGTTTTTCCTTAGGCTAATGCATCCTATAGTAGTAAATGCATTAACTAATTTCCTAAGCAAAGCAATGCCTCTTTATACTAAGGTAACAATGCTAGATACATGTAAACAGGAAGGCTTTCTCCTAATAGTGTTTACTTGAAACAAATTTGTCTCTTGTTTGATGCAATTATTTGTTATGACTCACTAAGCTTTCTAGTCTCTTATTAAATAAGCTCTTAGTCTATGCAATAAACTTTTTATTAACTAGTGGAGCTTTTTCCCCATAGTTTTGTTGCTTATTTTTACAAACATAGAAAAATTCTCCCCAATTTCCTAATTGGAGTTTCAAGCAAGAGTGAGTGCTTCTAATCTAGGCAAAGCGAAGAGGACTCTATCAGCGCAATTATATTCATTCTACAAACTTAGTTAGGTCGTTGCCCTTGTCCTCAAACCAGTACTTCTATCCTCCTTCAATTACAAGTATTGCTTGTTATTATAATGCCTTCATGTTTTCTAGAATCTTATCATGTTTTTCTATTTTGCAAATTTGCTTGAAACAAATTCAAAATTGTAGTCACTCCAGGGAATTAGGTAATATGCAATCTTATTAATGTCTTAAGCAAAACATTGCATATGAATCACATATCACATAGTTGCAATTCTACACATCTATGGATACAACATTATTGCAATCAAATTATTACAAAGGTCGTTTGCCTATCAGCATAAATTAGAAACTTCAAACTATTGGCATAATTTTTACAGGCATTCAAAGAATCAAACTTCATTGGAAAGAAAAGAGATAAATCATCCAAAATTATGATGTCGCAGTCTCTTGTTCAAAAATCAAATGTATTTGCACATGAAAAGTTATTATAAATGTTATGTTAGATATAGAAACAGCTCAAATCAGGCTACAACATCATCAAAATGTCATTGTTACGTAGAAACATGTAGTATCAAGCAAAAAACATTGCATCGCAAGGTAAGAATGTTGATTGAGAAAGACTAAGGCATCCTAAGAATGACGAACTGTGATATATTCACTTATAACAATTTCAAAAATATTTTATTTGCTCATTATTTTCATGGTTTTTGCATTTTTTAAATCTAAAATGGTCGTCTGCTGCCACTAAAGTAGAAGTATGAAGTTGATATGCTCTAACGTGGCTTTGCACTACTTGCACAAGAAATAGCACATGACCATGATATGCTCAAAGCAACTGTCCTTTGCTTGCAAGAAACGAAACATAGTTTGCTTGGCCACATTGACCTCCTTGACAAAGCATACAATTGCTATACTATAGTTGGTATTCATGGGCTATTGACATGCTCAAGAAAAATAGTTTTAGTGCGAGACTTTCAAAACTTTTCAACAAAATATCTACAACCAATTTAACCATTGACCTATTGCACATACATATTGCTATGTGCATCATAAATTTGTACGTGAGACAAAACACACCTATTCATGATCTTTTCAATTTTATTCAAACTGCTATAATCTCATTGCCAGCTAATTTGAAATTCATTATTGTTGGAGACTTCAACATTGACATGTTAGAATCAACAAAGCCAAAGGCACTTCTCCTTGAATCTATGGAAGAATGAGATATAGTGATATTGAGATTGTTATGGTGGTTGTGATGGTGGTCATTTATATAATGTCGAGTAGTTGTAACGATAGTTTGACAAAAAACCATGTTGAAGTGGCATCATATTTGACGATATAGAATTAAAGGAAACTTTTAAATAGGGGGATTTTGAAGTAAGGTATTTTGAAAAAAAGAAGCGGTCTAGAATTTTGACATACGGTATTTAGAAACCATAGTTATATATATGTCGACAAATATAGTTAGATACATAGCTAGATGTTTATATATTATTAAGACATTCATATATGTATGCATATATATACATACAAATGTATTTAGATACATTTATAGATACATTGATAGATCTTTACACATGTTATAAAGAAAAGACATTGGTAGATTTCAAAAATTAGTTGGTGTAGATTTAGGCTATGCATATTTCATTTTGTATGGCTTGATTGATTGTGTAGTACCCCTCCATTTTGCTTATATTTTCTGTTAGCATGTTTTCACTTTGATAGACCTTGGTACTTTGTTTTGGTGTATTGATCGCTGACTTTAGAGCGATAGTGGATTTATTTTGTGATATGATGATACATTGTATGGTGATAATTATTTCTAACATGCTTTATGTTAGCATAGTTGTTTACTTCAGATGTTATTGCTATCTATATGCTTATGGTAGATTAATTGTTATTTGTTTTTTTAGTTTGATGTGATGTGTATTGGTGTGGAGAACAGAGTTGCATCACTCGCTCACGAGTGCCCTGTGATTTTCGTGATTTTCTTTGTACGGTGTGTTTGAAACATGGATTATATATATGTATGTTGTTTGTCTTATTGTAGGATTGCAGGTACATGACACTGACTCCACCTGGTTTCTCAGGTCTGAGCGTGTCAAGACTCAACGAAAATGTTGATTGGGAGGTAGTAACAAGGTTTATCCTAGTCTAGTCTTAAACCCAGTCAAAGCATGTCGTCAGTTAAGTTTGGTGTCTTTGGTTGTCTCGTATGTGCCTGATTGGATTAATTGTTTTGAAAGGAAAATTTTGTTAATTTAATGATAGTTTATTATTCTTTAATTTACTGTTTATTTAAATTAATTTTAAATGTTGAAAATAAAGTTTTACATTTTATTTAATTAATTAATTAGTTTGTTTGGTTAAGTAATTTGATCATTGAGATTAAAATTATTTAATTAATTAAATTAAAATTGCTTTAATTGTGTGAATAGATTTAAATTTAAAATTAATTGTTATGTGGGAAATGGTATTTTAATTGTTAAATAAATAAATAAAATAAGGAAAAAGGGAAATTGTATTTTAAAATTTGAATTCTTTAATTCTTGAAATGCATTCAATTTTTGATAAGGAAGAAAGGAAATATTATCCGAGAGGTGGTTAGAGATATTTTCTTCTCGACATGTGTGGTAGTTAAATTAATTGTTTTTTGTTTGTTGAGGATTCTCTCAGAAGATTTTGATGGATTTGGGGAAAATAGAAGATTACTTCACGGGAAATGAAAAGAACAGGGTTCTGGAAATAAAATATTTTTTTGTGAAAATTTGTGATTTCCTCTCGGATTTGCTTAATTTTTTTTGGAAGAAGCTTTTTGGTTTAGTATTTGTTTTCTTTTGGGTATTGGTTTTCTGGAAGAGCTTTGGAGGATTGCACGCAACAGGCAACAAAGTTTCTCTTCTACAGACAAGTTTTTGAAGCTATAGGAATACAGGTATTTTCCTGGTAATTTAATTTATTTCTTTTGAAAAGATTGTCTGTGAAAAGGTTTAGTATTGTGAGGTTTTGTTAAAATTTGTTATATGCATGATGGCTAGAGGAAATTGTTTGTGATTTAAATCTCTATTCTTCTCGGCAATTTAATTTGTAGATAAATTCAAGAATAGGGAACCCCTGTAACAGTTCCCTCTGTAACAATCTTTGTTAAAAGCTTCCTGTAGAAAGTAATTTGAGTGAATAATTGTGAAGGAAATCATTGGTTTGGAAAATGAAATAGAAACCCTCTGTGTTTAAATTAGAACTTGTTGAGAAAAAAATTGTGTGCACTGTTAAAATTCTCAATTTCCCGATGGAAATCCCTCTTGAAAGTAATTCCCTGATTTAATATTTTATCTTTCATTTTGATTGTATATATATATATATATATATACCATCATATATAAATTGAATTGTGAGAATTTTATTTTGAAATTCGTGGTTATCACCGTATAGGTGGATTTGGGAGTTTTATTAAAAATAAACGAAATTATAAGAAATCGCAGAACTTAAACGCAGATTTCGTTTATTTTATTTTATTATTTTAAAATAAATAATATCTGGTAAGGGGGCTGCAGGGGCTACCCAATAGCCACCCCCATATGGGGCGACAGTTGTGGAGGCAGCCGACGCTGCCCTCACAGTCAGCACACGGCTGTCACACAGCCACCTCCCCATACAGGGAGGGCTGCGAATACAGCCATGCACTGTATACAGTCCTGTGTATACTTTTTTTTTAAATCCCTTTATAAATTAAATAAAATAGAATTTCGAATGTATATTCATTCGATTAAGATTTTGATTTAGGGTTTTTAATTTATAATACTTTTAATATATATATATATATATAAATTTATTTATTTAAACAAATTTATAAATTTATATTTATTTTAGTAATGAAATAGGAATTTTTTTGAGTTTAAATATATGTTAAATAAGACATTAGCTAGATTTATAACAATAAGGTTGGAAAATAAAATTTGACATATATTGATAAGTGAAATTGTGAAAGTTAAAATTAGATTATTTTGATAATAAATTTTAACCAGGTTAATTTATTTTCATGCAAATTTTATGTCTTGACTAGATTTAGTAAATCCTAATGTAGATTCCTATTGTTTCGATTTGCTTTAAATTGTGTTCCTTTTTATTGGGCAAAATGCGAATGTATTAGAAGTACAAGTCTTCCAGATAAGTTTGTTTAAAGTGGGAGTTGTTATTTGTTTTAAATACAATCTTTGAGTTAACTAGGGTAGTGCACATGGTTTTTGTATGATTTCTAGACCCCTGGTTCTATGAACAGGATGTGGTGACCGTTGTGTTATGTTGGGTATTATATGTTGTTTCTTGTGCACCTTGCCTACCTTAGTTAGTGAACTTAGATTCCTTGTGTTATTTTTAGGGGAGTGGCTCTGTGTGAGGGCCGACACACAAAGTGGTGTCTAGGTAACTCATGTAGAGTTAGTAAGTCAGTGAAAACTAAATCAACACATTGGGTATTCTAAAATATTTAACTGGATTAATTGTGCCTCACTTATAGACTCAAGGGCTAGTTCAGTCTTGAGAATAAGTCGAGAAGGCCTGGAATGGAAAATTCGATATCTTGTTATTTTAAAAGATATTTGATTCTACAACAGTTTGCATGAGGGGCCGGGTTTTGTAAGAGGTTGCCAGGGTAACCCAAGTTGGGGGCCGGAACCTAGGTAGAAACACCAGGGTAACCTATGCAACATTGTGATGACACTCCACCTAAAATAACAGCGACCTTGTGAACTTAGTATATTTGATTGTCCTAAATCTGGAAGCAATGTAACCAATAAGTTAAGTATGTACTTGTATAGAGTTTCTATGTTTTTACTTGTGTCTAGGGTTTGTAGGTTATGTCTAGGGAACCTTATTACTATCTCTTAGCATGGGGGGTGGACCTACGGGTACCACATGGTTGGGTGGAACGTGCACCTTATTCAGTTGGGTCCCCAGTTCATGTTCGTGGCAACGAGTGCTTCATGGATGGAAAGCTCGTATTTGGATATATGTGTACTTCTTTATTTGTATTATTGGAAATCTTATATTTGTAACTTTCCTCAATCGTCAATGAGGTGAACATTTGTAATATGTAATTGTAAACTATTATTTGATCTACCTCATATGGAGAATGAGTATTGTAATATTATTTCAAATGCAATGTATAAAAGAATCTTTTGTGTATGTTATACCTTCAATGATGAAATTCAAATGTTATACAATGTATGCTTTTTAAGTTATGTGAATTAATATGTATGCAATGCTAAATACTAAAGTCATCTATGGGATTCTCAAGTAGTGTGTCGTCACGTAACTTAGAGAATGTATGCAACTAATAAAGTTAATATTAACACTTTAAAAAAAAATTATTACACTTTCGTAGACAATGCAACATTCCTTAGGTTACAAGACGGGGCATTACAGATTGTTTATATTTTTTGTGAGTTTTATGTCTAAATTAGTCATGTTTAAGCCTGTAGATGACAAAGAGTTTATGATCTTCAAACTTTTTAAGATATGGCCATTATCTATTCTTTGAAATAGTTTGAAAAGTTAAAACTTCGATGCTTTTTTATTGCTATTGCACCATGTATGATATGTAAAGATGTGTAAGAGGTATGATTTTGTTATGTAGGATGTCATTCATAGCACCTGTATTTATATACTTGCATATGTAGAGAATATATTGATATATACAGAACAACAATCTTGTTTTTGTATCTAGTTTTTATTTTTAATGGCTTGTTAAATTACACAAAAGAAATATCATTTGAAACTTCCTTCCATGAATCGGAAATCGATGAAAATAACTACATTCTAATGATTCGATCAACATTTCCATGCAAAATTGTTATCATAACAATGAGCAGATGCATTAGTGATTAATTTGAACTTTACAATAGTGTCACCAAATTTTGCTTCACCACCCTCTTTACCATTTTGAATTTTTTTCCCAAGCTTTGTTTTCTTACGCAAGCAACGATTGACAAAATTAGGCCCTGGCAGATACAGTGTATTGAAAAGCTCTTTGAAGTTATTCTGGAAAAGAGTTCTTGAGAGTATAATGTGCCATTTTCAATTAAGCCTTTTGCATGAAATCCATATATTTGATCGGCCACTCTAAAGAAAACTTCTTTTAGACAGCGCATGTCTACTCGTTCTTGATGAAGGCCACCAAACTCGACATGGTAGATCAAAGATACGGAGTTTATGCAGAAGGGATAATTCAAAACTACACATTATACTCTCAAGAACTTTTTCCTTGAATAACTTCAAAGAGATTTTCAACACATTATATTTGGAAAGACCATTTTTTTCCAATTGTTGCTTTGGTAAAAATTTGAAGCTTTACTCGACACCTGGAAAAGTTATGGCTATAAGCAGGATCTAGAAGCTGGGGGTGTTCTTCACGAATGAAATTGGAAATTAAATTCACAATGGGAAGGAGGGTGGTGAAGTAGAATCTGATGAAACTTTTGCAAAGTTCAGATTAATGACCGATGCTTTTGCTCACCGTTGGGATGGGAAGAATTTGAACAGACTTCCTAGAGTAAACAATTTTACTGTGATTTTGAGAACATCTTGTATATAGTAAACTGTCTATTGACATGGCCTTGTCCACACTGCTTTATTGTGTGTGGGAAACATCAAGACACTATATCTCATGCAAATGTTGCAACAACAAATGTTTAAAGTCTTAGAAAAAGTAACACACAAATATCTCATTCCATATATTTGTAGAGACATTTGGAAAACAAAAATTGATTCTCTTGCAGAACAGAGGATGGCCCAGTCAATTGACAGACAAGATGAAATAAGGCAAATACCTTATTCTCTGTCTCACGTGTGATTTAATTCTTTATATGTTAAATTTAAAATTTAGTTTTAGTCATTCTTCATATTCAAAACAACAAATGCAGAGCCATCAACCACAAAGGCAACAATTGTACATGTTGATTTAGTTGATAGTCATGGTCAAATGACTATGACTACAAATATTAACAACAAATTAATTGACATATTTCTGCCATTATTATCACCACATACAACTATCCTCCTCACGAGCTTTTTCATTAGCAAAAAAACACAATATGAAAGAGATGTTGAGTATTCCCTTGTTTTGACTGCTAGAAACACTATTGAACTCATAGAGAAAGTCTGTCAAGAATGTAGATTGATTCTTGACACAATCATTTTGCAACTCATCCAATCAAATGACAGTTTCTTTATTTGATCAAAAGGTGTCATTGGTACTAGTCATTTGCAAGCGCCAATGCAGTATGAGTTGCAAGTAAAAGATGGAGAGAGCCAAGATGATTTTTCCGTTGTGAGATGTTTAGAACAAATCATGCCAATAGCATAGGATTTCAACACTTTTCTTTTCGAATCTATTATAGAGATAAGGTATCTAGATTTAATTTGTGTTCAATATAACATGGTTTTTGTCTTCAAGGACGGTGCGCCTTTATTTATGTCTTATTTTTATTGATTTCTAATGGATTAGAAAGAAGACGTCTTCCTAGACCTTTTCCAACGTTATTTTATAGTTTATATTCTCTTGTAATTCATTAATAGCTTATGATGTGAAGTCTCCAATATGTTCAGAACAACATTGTTTGTGTCCCTTGTTTAAATGCAACTAAGTGGTTCTTGTAGGATCAGTGCATCTTAGGGCCCATTCATGCTCATTTTCTTTGCCTTGATTCTTACATGTTTTGTATCTACATTTGGTTTCGCTCCTGCAACACCGTAATTCTCATGTGTTGTGTAGTCAATTGTTCACCTTGTCTGTCGACACTGGAATGCGTTAATTATCATTTCTTATGTTCATTGCACTTGCAATTAAGTAATAGCTTTATTATGAACTCTTAAATTTGTCATGCAAAAAAAAATTCAGCTGCTCAGATTAGGTTTGGCACAAAGAACAAGACAAGTGTAAGTTCCAATGTCAATTGCATTGTCACTTCCTTCGCTTGTGCACTCATTTCCTTAGATTGTTTGAGGCTGGTGGACTTTGTTTCTGTTGACAGGATTTTATTTCTACAGTATTGCAAGTAAACCATGAAGAAAATGTAAGTTACTACACTTTTAGCAATGCTAAATATATTTTAAGTGGAAAATACAAAAAAAAGACCAGAATAACAGAAGCAATTGACAGGATTGCAGAAACAGAGATGGATAATTTGACAATGGAAAAATCTGCCACTATTCAAATGCTTTATTTCTATGATAGCAGAGACCAAAACACAAGCTTTTGTAAGTTGTTTTATGTTTTACATTTTCATTTTTTGCCATGTTGTTTCACTTGTTGGAATTTTTTGACACAAACAGAATCCATGTTTTCTGACAAGGCCTATGTGTATTGCTTTGGAAGAGAGGGTTGATGCATCTGTAAGTTCATCTATGTTCAATGTTGTTGCTTTGCTCATGTCTTTATATTATGTATTTCTGCTCTCGCATCAAATTTCAATAACACAATATATATATATACTTTTCATTTCCATTCTTTATCCATTTGTCTTGATTGTTTCATGAAAGTGAAGTCTTAGGCATTGAGCCAATTTATGCCAACTTCATGAACAATGAGAGAGCAGTTTTTGCATTGTTTATTTGCTCCATCAAGGTCTTTCATGGGAATGGAAATTGTCTCTCTGACCAGAATTTATCTATATCATACTAACAACTAGCAACAAAACAGGTGTAAGTAGCGATTAATGTCTATTGTTTATGGTTTTCTATACTTAGAAGTCTCTGTCATTGCCTCATTGTGAATGTCACTAGCTCTAGGCATAATTGATGGCTTATAGTGTTATGTTTGTAGCCTATGGAGCAAAGGATGGTTTACATTGTTTATTCACTTGCTTTAACTGTTTCAGGATAGCATAACCTGTGTCTCTTAAGAAAACTTATGTCTTCCATAGTCAAAGCAGTGGACCAAACATCTGTAAGTTACTATATCTATTACACTATTGTTTTTTACATTTCTTATTCATCCGCTTACAATCTTTAATGAAAGTAGAGTCTTGGTCTGTTGCCAGGGTTTATGTCCATCGTACTTGAAACAAAATACAAGCTGCCTATAAGTTCCTCTATTGTTTACACTGTCATTTTATATTGTTTTGCATCTTTGCATTTTATGAGTTCCTTCCTATTGTTTCTAGAACAAAAATAATACTTTTCTCAATAGAATTAAAACTTCAAACCCAGGAAATATTTAAATTATGAACTATTCTCATCTTCATCGAATAAATTGAAATGTAATGGACTCTACTACAAAGAACAACACATAGATACAATGACTTTATACTCAGATATTTTCTAATTACTTGAACATAATTTTCATTGTTGTTTAATAAATTCAAGTGTAGTTGCAATGCATCGCTACACACAGTAGAATTTAACCATAAAATGCAGAGATGCAAAAAACTATAAAATGACACTGTAAAAGATATAGGAACTTACAAATGCTTCGTTTTTCAATTCCAACATTGCTAAAGAACTTAGCATGATAGTGTGCTTGTCATGATTAAGAATGTAAGTAATATTTCCTTGGCATACATGTGTTGCAACTGCATTTGAATTTATTTGAAAAAAATGTAAAATAGATCTAAGTAGTTGGAAAAATTTTGGATGTAAAATGACTACATCTGTGTCTGTTAAAACGATCTATGTCTATTGTATTGGGAGCAAAAGATGAGGCATCTGTAAGGTCGTATGTCTTTTACAGTGTCGTTTTGTAATTTTCTACACATTTGTCTTAAGCAGCAAAGAAATGGAAAACTCAAAGAATAAAACATAGAGTAACTTACAAACGCCACCTTTCTCGGTTCCAACACCATAGATAAAAACCCTCCCAACAAACACAAATTTCAGCCCCATCAAACAACCTTAGCAAATGCATCTCTGCATTTTATAGTTAATTTCTACTTTGTGCACTTTCCTCATAGACCCTCATTCAATACCAAGACCATGCAACTCTCATTAATGTCAATATATATAGGAACTCACAATTGCCTCATTTTTCCAATTCCAAAATCGGAAACACAGAGCCTCTCAAAAGGCATCGATTTCATCCTCATCGGCCAAATCAAGCAAATCAGCAGGCAAATGAAAAAATCAAAGCATAAAAGATAGAGTAACTTACAGGTGCCACCTTTCCCTCTTCCATCATAGTAGATGAAAACCCTAAGTCCACTCACAAATAGCAAACAATAGGCATTAACTCATAAAAAGCAAAGATGCAAAAAAACATGACATGGCATTGTAAAAGATATAGCAACTTACAAATGCTTCATTCTTCAATACCAGAAGGGTAGACATAAACCTTCTCAAAATGGTACTAATTTCACTCCGATCAAACAATCTAATATGTTCAGTAGAAAAATCCAAAATGAAAGTGTAAAAGATATACAACCTTAAAAATGTCACCTTTGTTACTTCCAACATGGTAGACATGAACTCTGTCAATAGACAGAAATCTCTGCATCATCAAACAATCCGAGCAAATGAACAGACAAGGCAGACAAAGACTGCATCTCATTCTATGGACTTGCAAATAGTAAATGCAAATCTAATGCTTTAAATGCAATGTATTACCAGTTAGGGTACGTGCGAGGGCACAACTATACCAAAAGATGAGAACACTTATCAAATATTTCCAATGGGAAGATTTGTTGTCATAATTATTAAATATATCACAAAATGATTCTACCAGGATGGAATGTGTTGGTTAATGTTGGAAATGTTGCATGACTTCTAATCTTCTTTGATATGGCTGACCACTTGCTCTTTTTGTGCATGCATAACATTCTAATAACAAGCTAGTGCATATATAATGTGTCAATTCTATTTAATGTCAATAGACTGTAATGCAACTCTCGTTAATGGCTTCTGCTATAAACTTCAATGACTTGCAGTGTTTATTCATTTCCTTGTGTTGGCTCTCAGATTAGGGAAACTTGAAAAAAAGTTGTAGCACTGTCATTTGGGTGTTATTTACTCATTTGCTTGGATTTTTTGATGAGGAAAACATCTTTGTCTGTTCACAGGATCTATGTCTTCCAGCTTCAAAGGAAAGAAAGGCCTAATTGTAGCTTCATATCTCTACAAAATCCATGTCTATTGAGTAGGTTTATAGATATCATATTCAAAGCCAAAAACAAGTGATTTGTAAGTTCCCATATCTTGTTCATACTCATTTCTCGTATTGTTTGTTTATTTTCTTAGAAAAAACTGATCAACATGAAAACTGTGTCTACTGTCAGGCATAATTTCTATCATGTTCAAAACAAGAAACAAGCCACTTGTAAGTTTTAACATAATTGGCGTTGTTGTGCTATAGTTTTTCTTTTGTTTTCCCTCTTTCACTGCCTTTACAAGTCACTGTCTCCTCTTGAGTTGTAGACTAAACACCATAATTCATCAATGTTTGCTTCTTTTCTGCCGACAACTAACAGAGCATTTGATGGACTCAAGCGCACTCCCCATCAATGCATTTAGGTACCAAGCTCATGTCCTTGTTTCCCCATGAGAAGCACTCAAAAGCATATTTGCAACATTTTTTCCATTTTGACTCTTTTCTATATTAAAGAATTTCTCTTTCTAATATTTACATGTTTTATGCTTTCAACAATTGCTTGCCTAACCTAATTGCTACTTTTAATATCTCCATGCAATTACCTATACCAGTGCACTTTGATAAAGAGGCTCAGTTGATGGCGGTTGATATCCATGTAGCTATAATTACAATTAAATTATTATTTCCACATACATACAGTCGATTGATTCTATGTACATAAAACTATTTGAATTCCCATAATTTATACATTAGATTATTCATTGTAATCTATCAAATATCATATTTCTCATATACGCTATTTAGTCAAGCATATTTATCCTGGTTTTGATACAAATACTGTGTTCATACAAAGTTCATTTGACGTCATTTTCATTCTGGCCAGTGGTATTTTTCTCCTGCTTTTCCTATTCTCTTGATTTGTTTTAATAATTATTATTATTGTACGAAGCTTTTCCATTGGAAATATTTGATGGGTTTGTTGATATACTTGTCTCTTGGCATGCACTCTTCCTCGGGACGCAGTCGAACATCGCATTCTACTACACTTATTTATCTTTTACCTTACTTCTTTCCTTAAGAATTTTACATTATGTTTTCATAAAGAGTTGACATGATAATGTGTTGCTCATTATTAAGAATGGAACTAATCTTTCCCCCACATGCATGCAATTCAACTACACTTGAATTTATTAAATGAAAATGGAAATTAGGTCTAAGTAATTGGAAAATGTCTGAACCTACAAATGATTAAACTTATGTCTATTGTAGTGCGAGTGTGAAACGAGGCATTTCTAATAGTTCTATAAGAATACTTTAAATTTTGAAAAAACAAATACCAATTAGCTAAATTTATAATTACTTTTCAAGCATATTTTGCATACAATTTGGTATTAGTTAAATTATATTTGCAATAGTGAGTTTCCAAATGTTTGGAATAGTTGAGCGCATTAAATTTACTTTATTTAACAAAGAATTAATAAAAAGTTAAATATAAATATAATAGTCAAGTTACAAAATATTGCAAAGGCAATTATTTCTGTGAAAAAATTATTTTCCCTTCCAAAGCATAAGCATTACTCACAAATAATTATCTAAATTAGATTGCATGTTACATACATAATTTGAAATTCAAAAGAAGCATTGATTAATTACAAGTTACAAATAAAGAACCCAAATAGCTTCAATTTTGATCCACAAAACTATTACTAATTCCTTCATCTATGAAAAATAATTAAAAAATTAGTAAAAAGGAATGAAACAAACCAAATTATTTAGATTTACTACAAAACTATTTAGTGGTTATCAAGCATTGCGATTAAATTAAATTAAATACACCAAAAGAAACTAGATTTAATTATTTTCATTAGTCAGCCAGGATAGTTAACACAATACAAACTAACCAGTATTAGTGATGTATATTCAAACTTTAATTGAATACTTAAAAACTAAGCATTTATTTCATTATACAAAAGTGAGAAGCTATTGGTGTAGGATAATGAATATCGGTTTACATATTCTAAACTTGACCATAAAACTATTGCTTCTTTAATTTAAGTGATCAATGGGAAATCTTGTCTCCTATACAAAAAAAGAATTTGGTATGATAGTTTCATATAATAAAATAAAAACCAATAGAAGTTAAAGAAATTTCCCGACATCCCAATAATCTAGATAAGACATTAGAACCAAATGATACATTAATGCCCATAATCTAAAGCTTTAAGTATTTAACATTTATGGATTGTAACTAATGGTTTTTTTTCTATGTTTTTCTCTATTTCCCACTCCGTAAATATTTATAGGACATGTGTTATATTTTCAATTCAACACTCATGTTAGGACTCATCTTATGTGACACCTTATTAAGTAAATTTATCCTTGAAATTAAATCCATGTAGTGTGAATTTTTGTGCATGGGTGGCAAACCCCTAGGTATTTTGTTGCCCCATGTCATTCTCAAACTCTTTTATTAGTGCTTCCACCTTTGGCTCTTCTAAGTGGTGCTATTTCTTCCATCATAGATGACACACACATCACATTAATCATGGTTTACTTAATAATTCATGACAAGCATCCAAATATCACATCACGCTTAACCTCATTTGCATAACCTTTACTATGGAAGTCTACTCGTCATTGCTCTCTCATAGTCATTAGTTGACCTTTCTAAAATTATGAAACATGGTAAGGATAAGGATGTAGTACCATTTTTAGGTTCAACTTCTCTATCATCTCAATGGACACTAATTTATATATGATCCTCTAATATACAATAATTTGACAACACTTCCCACTTGATTTATACTTAGTGCAAAAGATACTCTCCCTTGAGCA